>CATKHJ010805432.1:0-56382 GCA_949750685.1 Vernicia montana | reverse complement strand
TATTTTCTTTTAGTTTTGCTCGAGGACAAGCAAAATCTTAAGTTTGGGGGTGTGATAACTCTATTTTCTTAAAGTTATTTTACCTGTTTAAACTCAAATTTTGGTTCAGTTCTTGAGAATTTAATAATATTATTACTTATTTCGAGAAATAAATAATTCTAACAATTTATAACTAAATTATAAAATATTTTTAGTATTTTATTTTATTTTGCAGATCAAAATGACATTAATGATGCAGCCGATGATGTCATGATATTAATGATGCAGACAATGATGTCAAAATATTAATGATGCAGACAATGATGTCATAATAATAATGATGCAGGCGATGATGTCATGATATTAATGATGCAGGCAATGATGTCATAATAATAATAATGTAAGCAATGATGCAAGATGGAAAAAAAAGAATATGGAAATTTCCTATAAATAGGCATTGCCACATCTCCTTCAAATCATCAATTCAATCATTCATCATTCAATCAATTAGATAGATTTGTATTTTCTTAGTTTCATTTCTTTTTATTTTCATTTTGTTCAAGAAGAGAAGTTTTGGAGCTCGTCTACACCAAAGATTGTATCCCAAAAGAGTTCTTTCTAAATTTTTATTCTTCAATTCTATAATAAGTTGTTATTATGTTTTCTATTATATTGATTGTTAATTTAATTGTTTCTTTATTTTTAATTATGAGTAGCTAAATTTATCTTTATAGGATTTAGATGTAATCTTTTGATTTGCATATGATTATTTATATTTAATTGATTGGGCTTGATCGTTGAAATTAATCTTTTATCTTAGAATTTAATGCTTGAAATTAATTGGCCATTAATTGCATGAATTAAGATATTGAGTGAAGTAGTGAGAGTGGAAATACAATATTAGTTCATTAAGATAATTGACCTAGGGTATGTGTTACTTAGAGATAAGAACACTCCTTTGTGATTAATTATAATATTTCCATAAAAATGAATGGGTTTGTGTTAATTGCTTGTGATCATAAGAGTAGATATAAGGTTAATATAAATACTTATGTTGTGTTTTGAGAGAAAACATCATATAATTTAGGGAAATCTAATCATTAATTCCAACAAGAATAACCCAATCTAAATAATATAAAGATATCATAGGTAATCAATTGATGAAATCTAAATCCTAGTTCTTTTTCATATATTGAATTTATCTCTTAATGCTTGTTTTTATTTTATTTTTTAAATCTCAACTAAATTGATATTCTAAATAATAGAGTAATTATAATTTTGGTACTTGATAATACCTTTCCTGTGGAATCGACACTCTACTCACACACTATTACTTGCCCACGATCTGTACACTTGCAGATTTAGCACAACACCTATATATATGTGAGGTTTTGGTCATATCATTGTAGTGAGGTTGATTAGTAGTAGAGATTATAGTAGAGGCTTAATGTTAAGCCAAGATAGTGTGGTGTGATATAAAGTGCATGGGTAGAGTGTCTTTGTATAAAATTGTAAGAAGTTATTTTGTGAGTGTTTAATTAATTAGTAGTTGTATTTCTTAATTTAATTAGTGGATTTGTTTGGTGGAGTAGACTTACGCACGTTAAACTTTGAGTTTTCGATAATTATATTATTTATTGTGTGAGGTATTTTTTATAACAAGTGGTATCAAAGCCTTGGTTCAAGATGTCAAAAATTATGGGAATGACAGGATAAAAGTTCAAGGTAGAGCACTTTGATTGGAAGAATAATTTTAGTTTGTGGCAGAGTATTGTGAAGGATACCATTGTACAATAAGGATTAATTACAACTTTGAAAGATGAGAAACCATCAACAATTAAAGATGAAAAATGGGATGATTTACAACAAAAAGCTGTAATTCGATTGGCCTTAGCTCTTAATGTGAAGTATGATGTGTTGGATGAGACTTCTCCAACTAGCTTGTGGAAGAAATTGGAAGATTTATATATGTCAAAGTTGCTCACCAATCAGCTGTATTTGAAGAAATAATTGTATGAATTGAAGATGGATGAAAGTATCAGTGTTCGGGGCCACTTTAATACCGTTAAAAGGTTAATTACTCAATTGGCTAGTTTGGGTGTAAAGATTGAAGATGAGCCAATAGTCCTTTTGGTCTCTCTCTCATCGTCTTATAAAAGTTTAGTGATAGCAATGACATTTGGAAAGAAATCAGTGATGGTGGAGGAAGTTATTGCTAGTATTTTGGAACGTGAGAAATTGAAGGAGCTGAAAAGTAGAAATGATGATGGAGTTTTTGTTGTGAGTTCTATTCATGGTAGAAGTAATTCAAGAGAAAGATATGAAGAAAATAGTAGATCAAACTCAAGTTCGAGACCACAAGTAGACTGTGTTGATAAAGAATGCTATTACTGTCATGATAAATGGTACATCTAGTACAGTTGTAGGAAGATAAAAGAAGATCTTGCATAATTCAATCAATTCAAAAATAGTAGTGGCAAATCCGCAAATGTTGTAGCTTAAGAGAAAAGTTTTGCAAATTTTGCAATTGGAGATGATGGTATTTTCGAAACTTATGTGCTTACTGTTGATGTGGTTGATGAAAAGAAAAAAACAAAGGATCTATTATGTGATGAGTGGGTGATGGATTCCACTTGCCCTTTCTATATTTGCTTGAAGAAGGAATGGCTTGATAAAATTGAAAATTGCAAAGATGAATATGTAAAACTAGCCAATGATGAGAAGGTGGAGATTGAAGGTATTGGTAGAGTGAAAATTGATATGCATGATGGAAGTGTCAAAACACTTGGTGATATGAGATATGTTTCTAAGTTTAAGAGGAATTTAATTTCCTTGGGTAAGTTGGGTTCATTGGGTTATGGATGTTCTTTGAGAAGTGGAGTCATAAGAGTTAGGCGATGTGCTCTTGTCATCATGAAGGATGAAAAGCTTGGAAAAAGAAATCTTTACATATTGGTTGGTAGCACAATTATTGATGGTATAGCGTATGGTGGAGTCTGTAATGAATTGAAGAAGAAAAGTGTATTTGTAATGGAATCTACAAAAGGGGTACAATTCAAGGATTGAGTTGAAGAATTGAAGATTTAATGGAATTTGAGTTAAGGTGGATATTGTTAGGATTTTCCCTTAAACTCCTAGTTGGAAAAAGATTTTTTGTATTTAATTTAGTATCCAAGTTGAATTTGAATTGGATTGGAAGCCTATATATATGTGAGGTTTTGGTCATATAATTGTAGTGAGGTTGATTAGTAGTAAAAATTATAGTAGAGACTTAGCGTTAAGTCAAGATAGTGTGGTGTGATACAAAGTGCATGGGTAGAGTGCCTTTGTATAAAATTATGAGAAGTTATTTTGTGAGTGTTTAATTAATTAGTGGTTGTATTTGTTGATTTAATGTGGATTTGTTTGGTGGAGTAGGCTTACACCGAACCACATTAAATTTTAAGTTCCCGATCATTATATTATTTGTTGTGTGAGTTATTTTTCATAACAAGTGTTAGGATTATGACTCAAAATCCTAATGTGACTTGGAAGAAGACATTTTATTATTTTGTGTGTGAGAAATATTCCTCAATTAAGTGAAAGATTAATTTCTTTGTAGAGTAGAATTATTATTTTAATGTTATTTTTAATTGGATGAGGATCCTTATTAAATTAGGAGTGATAGTGAGTAACATTATAAATATGAGTATTATATGAGAGATTCTTTGGCTTTTGCACAAGTACGTAATTGACTTTTGTCCAATAGTTGAATTGCGGCTTTTACCAATGGTTAAGCTAAATTGTGGTAAAATTATAATAACAATGATTGTTGAAGTAGTGTACCACAAAGTGCATGGGTAAAGTGCCTTTGTGATGGTAATGTGAGAAGGTTTGCAATTTTATCCGTACAAAAATTGTAATATGTTGATTTAGTGGATTATTCCTTTAAGACATCATGGACGTAAGTCCATTGAGAGACTAAACTATATAAATTTTGTTTGTGTTTTTTTTTTTTTTTTTTTTATCAATGCGCTTATAACTCTGATTTTCTTAATAAATGGTATCAAAACTGTTGGTTCTTGTTCTGGGGTTCAAGAGTTATTTTAGAAAAGAGAAAAAAATTGAAATTGAGATTTTTTATTGAGAAAATGATGAATATTGAAGACACCTAAATTGGACGTCAAGTGCTAGTTATGGAGAAAAGTGGCACATACAAAATTGATGCTTGAAATTGAAAGAATACTTGAAGAGTTTAAAGAAGATACAAGAGAAGATGAAGAGGAAGCTAAAAATCGATAATGATGATGATAATTCTTCAACTGATCTGATTATCTTAGATTACAATGATAATGAGTTTTGATTGAGGTGGAGCTCTAACCTGAAGATTTGATAATTAAAGATTTTGAAGATTTAAAGATTGCAAGATTGAGAGATTTGTTGGGATTGTTGAACATTGCAAGATTGAGAGATTTTGAGTCAAGGTGAAGATTGTTAGAATTGTGATTCAAAATCTTAATGGGATTCGAAAAAAGACATTTTCTTATTTTGTGTGTGAGAAATATTTCTTAATTGAGTAGATGATTATTTTCTTTGTAGAGTAGAATTCTTATTTTAATATTATTCATAATTGGGTGAGGATCATTATTGAGTTAGGAATGATAGCGAGTAACATTATAAATGAGAGTATTATATGAGACGTTATTTAGCTTTTACCCAAGTATGTAATTAGCTTTTGCCCAATAGTTGAGTTGGGGCTTTTGCCTTATGATTAAGCTAAATTATGGTAGGATTGTAGTAGTAATGATTGTTAAAGTAGTATGTCACAAGATGCATGGATAGAGTTAGGGGTTAGCAAAACCAAACTGAAACAAAAAAAAAAAAAAAAAAAAAAAATTAAATCGAACCAATTGGTTCATTTTTTTAAAATTTCAGTTCGATTCTGTTTGAAATTTTAAAAATTGAATTAAATTTCGGTTTGGTTCGGTTTTTGTTCATAAATTTTGATTAGAACTAAACCGATCGAACTTTATATATATATATATATATATATATATATATATATATATTAAAATTTACTTGAATTTTATCTCAAAAATTATAAAAAAAAAAAGGAGAAATAGCAAAAAAAAAAAAAACCAAAACCATCCCAAACTCACCAACCGAATCGCACCGAATTTTTTTAGTTCGGTTCGATTCAATTTTTACTCTAAATTTAGTTTGATTCAATTTGGTGAAAATATAATTTTGATTCGGTTCGATTGTGAACCGAATCGTCCATTTACACACCCTTAGATAAAGTGCATTTTGTGACGATAATGTGAAAGGGTTTGCAATTTTATCCGTACAAAAATTGTAATATGTTGATTTAGTAAATTATCCCTTTAAAAATCGTAAACGTAATTTAATTAAGAGATTGAATCACGTAAAATTTATTTGTATTTATTTATTTTTTTATACTGTGCTTGTAACTCTTATTTCCATAATAAGTCAATGAATATCAATCCTTCAATGAAATGATTAAATATAAGCTTTTAGAGTAGGCTAGCTGGCTGAGTTTAACAGAATCAAAGTTAAGTAAGCATTGAACATGAACTGCTAATTTTACTTAATTTGGAAGCTCACAGCTTAATTAGGTGATGGTTGGTTAATTACTTTTGCAATTTGCATCACACATTATGCATATATTTGGAATGTGTTTTGCCCTTTTTTTTTTTTTTTTTTTCAGTTATAAATACTTTCAGGCCAATTTATATATACATCTATTAATACTAAGTTCTTTTATTAGGTAAATATAAGAGCACATTCTTACATTAATTTATACATTAAAAAATTATCTCTTAATTACTAATTAATCTTTAAAATAAAATTTTAATTAATAAAGTGAACAGAAAAAACAAAAATAAAATATATTTTGCTGCAGTCAACCTCGATCAAATCAGTAATTTGTTTAAAGTTTAAATCTAAGGAATGGTTAAATACACTCACTTCTTCTTTTTTTACTTAATAAAATGATGACAATATTACCTATACATTATTTTAAAAAATATTTAATCTCATATTTTACACTTTTTATTCTATTGTATACTCTAGTCATCTTTAATTTATAATAAATATTTAGTAAATATCTTATATTTTTAACCCAATAATTTTTCTTTTACATTTTAGTAGTTTATTTTTTACATACATATTTTAATTTTCACTATATTATCATGTTAATGATGTGTTTATGAGCTATAATTTTTAAGTTATATTCTTTTTATATTTATTAAATAATTTTATAACTTTTAATATATTACTATAAAATTAAAATTACATATATCTAGTTTATATACTAAGAAAAGAAGAAAATAATGTATAATTTTCTCTAAAAAAAAAATCATAATTAATAGTGATTACTTTGTAACTTCCAAATATATATGGACAATACTAGTCATTTATCAAATGAAAAAAACAGAGTGAAATGTGTTTTTTTCACTCTTTTTTTTTTTTTTTTTTTTTTTTTTTTTTTTCCTTTTGTATATTAAAAATTTTTAAAAAAGAAAGAATTGTATTTAAGAGTTTTGAAGTGTATTAGTTAACCATCATTTAACCATAAAATATAGTAAAAAAAGTTAAAGAATTTTTGACCTCTTTAAAAATGGGAAGTCAAAACAAAATGGTAAAAAAACCAATAATATAGTTCCTTAGGGTATGGATATAAACCTAGTTTCTCACTATTCCAATATCTATAGTTCCTTTTGAGTTTCAACTATGGAACTTGGGATACCAAATATCAAAATGATGAGTAGTTTTTTCTCCTTAATATAATTAAACTTCTAACCGCTCCTATCAAATTCAAACTTAATCAAAATCTCCTTTTTCCATTGTAATGTTTCCATAAGAGATGTATTACATTTCTTCATTTCCCTCCCTACCATCCTTCAACTCTTGCTTGAGAAGAGATGTTACCCAAGTTTCTCAACCACTTACGCTATGGATATAGACCTAGTTTCTCACTATTCATCTAGATTAGTACATATAATAATATAAAATATTGCCCAAACAGGACAAAATTAGTGAGCTATTATGACATTACAACAATTATATCAAAGGACCATTATGCTTTTTAGGGCAAGAATTTGGTAAAAAATGTCGATCTTGCAAATAATGTTTATTTAATTACTAATAGCTAACAGCTCATAATTGCGTGTAAGTAAATATTTATTCAATATATAATTTCTTTTTTACTTTTCTTTATTTTTTTTAAAGAATTTTAATTTTAATAATTATATTTTATTGTTTCACCAACTTATACAGAATGAATTTTTTATCAAATTTGATCGAGTTTTTTTTTCTCTAATAATAAATTAAAATGTCTAAATTTGAAATCGAACCATATGGTTACCAATTTCAAGAGATTGTATGATTCTTTTAAAATCAAAAGAAGATATTGAAGGGAATTGTTGATTAAAAAAAAAAAAACCAATTAGCAACTTGCATTTAGAAAGATTTATTGTTCTCTTGTTTGTTATTGTTCATAAAATAATTATAATTTAGAATAGAAAGATTCCCACTTTGGTTGTGTTAGATGATGATTAATTTCCTTTTTGATCCCTCCCCTCGTGCTCTTGTTTAACTTACTCACAATTATAGCTCAAAGAGGACATGAACATGCCGCCTGTCGGCATAGTTTTAGCCAATAAATTATGTCCCCACGCAACACTTTTTTTTTTTTTTTTTTGAATTTTTCATTCTACTTATGGTTTTTTTCTTTTTAACTGCAAGTAAATTTTGTCACATCTTAAAATTTTATGAATGACAGCACACCAAATCATTGTGTGTGGATTTTTCAGGCATGTTGGTAGATCTAGATGCATATATTTAATTTATATAAACAATATATATATATATATATATATATATATATATATATATATATATATATATAATTTTTTAAATTTTTTTTTGGAATTTATTAGAAATAAATTACAAACATCAACTTTTTTTAGTTTCAGATATCAAATGAAATTTTCAATGAGCAATTTGTTATTTTGCTTGATAGAATAAAAAAAATAAAAAAATATTAGTTCATTATTGTTTCAATAACAATTATTATTTCATTATTTTTTCTTTGATCTAAAACTAAAATAATGTTTAATAAAATTGAGAATTAAGTGTTCAATAATATATATATATATATATATATATATATATAAAATTAAAAATATTGATTTGTCATTTTATAAGTGATATTTAGCTTAATTGAAAATTTTAAAATAAGTGTTGTTAAATAATTTAAAATGATTAAATGCTAAGGTTATCAAATATCATTTTTTTTATTAGCAATAAGACTAATCAAGTGTAGATTAGTTGGTATTCTTATTTCCTTTAAGAGTGTGAAAAGTGGAATGTCTCATATTCGAGTATTTCAAATTACAAAAAGTTATCATCAATTTGGTGAGATATATTAAAATGGAGGACTACCCCTATTGTGTAACCTATAATTTTATTTCAACCCATTGGACCTCCATAATATTAAAAAAAAGATAAAATGATATCACGGGACAGCTTTTGCGTATTGTACTAAATTTACCTCCCTAATCTGGTCAAAGGCGGTTAACCGGTCATCTACATTGGGACTAGGGGATTCGTAAATGAGAAAAAAAAAAATCTCCATTTATGGCTTAGCTCTAAGAATTGAATCTAAATCAATAAGGAGACGACGAGCAAACTCTCTTACCAACATAACTAGTACTTATCAAATATCATTTTAGTTCTACACAAGATAATAAACAACAATTCCCAAATGAATAAGACATTTTATTTGGGTCTTAATATTAGAAATTTTCTATCATATTTGGAATTTTTGGTTCTTGCATGCATAGACCATTTTATTTTTGTATTGATTGAAGAAAAAATAGATATTTTGTTTTATGAATATCAAGAAAATGACAAAGTTGGAGAAACCAAACCGGAAATTCATAATCACATCTATTCGTTACAAAGGTAAAAGCATAATAATGGGATAATAGATCAAAATAAAGAGTTAGATGTGTAATGTACGTTCTTCCAATTAATTCAAGCAAGGGCAAAATTAAAATTTTTTTAGGAGTCAAAATTGATATATAATAATTTTTTAAGGAACAAAGAAACTAAAAAGAAAATTAACTAATAATTAATTTTAATATTTATTTTAATTATGATGAGATAATATTAATCAAATATTTAATTATAGTTAATAACACTTAATGTAATTGATTTTCTTATATCCGTTATAAAGAAAAGCAAGGGCAAAACTAAAATTTTTTAGGGGTCAAAATTAATAAGAATTATTAAGGGACCAAAACTAATAAGAAAATTAAATAATAGATAATTTTAATATTTATTTTAACTATGACGATATAATATTAATAAAATATTTAATGATATATAGTTAATAAAACTTAATATAATTGATTTTCTTATATCCGTTAATAGAATAAAGAATAAAAAGATTTTAAATATAAGTTCTTATTCAATAATATGAACAAAGGTTTTAAATTTAAAGGTTTTGATTTACTATGATAAGGGTTTTTACATTTATAGTGAGATCTAGTTATTAAGAGAGAGAGAGAGAGAGAGAGAGATATTCCATTTTGTAATATATTATAAACAAAAAAAAATATCTAATTACATATAGCATAAATTAATTCACAAATTAAAAAATAAAAAGAAAGGACAAATAAACAATTTAACAAAATAGAAAATAATAGAAAGACTAAATATAAATATACTTCTTCTACAATAATTATTATTTAGGTGAAATTATTTTTTATATTTAGTTCAAAAAGTATAATAAATAAAATGGTTTATTATTTTTGGGGAACAATGAAGAAAATATAAATATTTTCTATAATTAACCACGTATAATTAATGAATTTTTAAAAAGGATAGGTGGCCAAGACTCCCCCCTCATCCCCTAACTCCACCCCAATATTCAAAAACAAATTTACTTGTTCCTTGGACCTTGTTTACCTAAACCTAACTTAAAAATATAAATTTATAGATTTGAGAATATGATTATTCTGACATTATATTGGGATTAACGGATTTAAATTTTGAATTTAGATTTATATAAAATTAATTCATTGTATACATTTGATGAAAAACACGTGAAGAAAATGTGAATATAAAAGTAATTTTATTTTATAAAATATATTGGTATACTCATAATTTTAATGAATAATTTTTTTAAAACAATAAATTCAATAGTGCAACAAAGAATCTTCTAGAAATATGATTTTCGCACCCCCAATGCAAATTTTGAGAATTATTATTATTCAGAGTAAGGCTTTGACGGTCATTAAAATAGGCCCACTTAAACTATCTCCATCTACGATTTGGTCCAAGGTGGGAGACAAGAACTGAAGAACAACTCTTTTTTTTTTTTTTTTTTGAATTTATTGTGGAAATGAAAATGAATATTGATAATCTAAAAATCTTCAAAGAGAGGTGATAAATCTCTTCTGTTTGGGTTTGAGTTTTGAAGGGCTTTTTGGACCTGCAAGATGAGTAAACAAGTATCAAAGTATCAAGTCTGGAGTTGGCAAGACCTCTTTGATGCCTAAATCAGTGGTTTGATTACTTAGAGTTTTCAAGAAAGAAGATGATCCACCTTCAGAAAATATTCTAGTAAGAGAAGAGGGTAATAAGTTGTAGGATGAAGTTGAGAATAATGGTAAGTGAAAATGTTTGTCTTATACCATGTGTACTAGCAGAAAGGGAATTGGTTGGTACACAAATGTCTCCTCATTAGTGTGCAAGGAGCTTAGCTAAGAAGGGGCGGACAAAGCCCTGGGATGTCAGGTTCGAGCTATTGCGCTGCTTGTCTTATGTCAATGTTGCGCTTTGGTCGGATGTCAGGATCAGGCGGTTTGTCCTATACTGGTGTGCTAGTGGTTGATGTACCTGAGTTTTCAATGCAGATAACCATGCATTGTGACATGACTTAGCATGTGAGAGGCGTCAGCTCATTGTCTGGTGAATCTAGTATGGGGTAGGGACTACAAACCTTACAAGCGAGGCCTGACCAATGAAGGAGCGCTTTGGCGAGGCACTTTCACAGGGGTGGCCTCATCTTGGACGAGCCTTTAGAGATCTTTGTCACAAGCTATCTTCGAAGATTTCTTCTTCTGGGCCTTTTAAGCCCATTTATACTCTATTGAGAGGTGGGCTCTGGTGCATGTTTGAGGCCTAAAGGTAATAGCTAAATTCATTCCTCATCAGAAACTCCCTACTCTTCTGGAATGAGGCCGAGGCTGGTCATAGTGAGAGTAAGGAACTTTGGGTCGAGGCTATCTTTATGAAGGTCATGTTGTTTTAGTTCGAGCTCGAGTGCTTTGAACCAGGCACAAGTAGTTGAATAAGGTCATAATGAGGTTACTCTGCAGGTTTTGAAGGCATATGACCCTTCATACAATGCCAGCTAGTAGAGCGTCATTCTAAAGGGACATTGTCAGGCCCTTTTCACCACATGTCACATTTAAGACCATGAATTAATGGTGTTTCAATGATGTCTCTTAGAAAACGTAACTGGTGCCTTTATGGTTTCATGTCTATAAATTAAGGGCAATTACCAAGGCATTTGAAATTTAAATAGCCCCCCTATTCACTCAAAATTTTTTTCCTTTACTTTAATTTTCTTCATCTTTTGCTTTTTAGTTTAGCAAAGAAGCAATTTGGCGAAGCACTTTCATAGGGTGGCCTCGTCTTGGACGAGCTTGAGAGATCTTTGTTATAAGATATCTTCAAAGATTTCTTTTTCTATGCCCTCTAAACTCATTTATACTCTCTTGAGAGGTGGACTTGGTATCATGTTCGCGGCCTAAAGGCAATAACTAAATTTATTCCTCATCAGAAGCCCCTTACTCTACTGGGACGAGGCCAAGGTTAGTTACAATGAGAGTAAGGAACTTTGGGTCGAGGCTATCTTTATAAAGGTCATATTGTTTTAGTTTGAGCTCAAGTGCTCTGAACGAGGCACAAGTAGTCGAGCGAGGTCATAATGAGGTTACTCTGCAGGTTTTGAAGGCATGTGACCCTTTGTACAATCCCAGCTAGCAGAGCGTCATTTTGAAGGGACATTGGCAGGTGCTTTTTGCCACGTGTTGCATTCAAGACCATGAATTAATGGTGTTTCAATGATGTCTCTTAGAAAACATAATCGGTGCCTTTAGGGTTTCGTGGCTACAAATTAGGGGTGGTTACTAAGGCATTTGAAATTTAAATAGCCCCCCTTATTCACTCCAAATTTCTTTCCTCTACTTTCATTTTCTTCATCTTTTGCTTTTTATAGTTTCTCTCTGTGGATTTCCTTATTATATGTAAATTTTCTATTCGCGAGTTCTATTCTCCTTCTCTCAAAAACCATAAATTCTTCTCTATTTTATCCATATTCTATGTATCTGTTCATTAATGGCTCCTATACCCAATAACACCACCAACAAAATCAACGAATGGTCTCCCATCATCCAAAGCTAGTTCGATATCGCTTCCACCGCCATTCCTGATGACTTCTCTACTTGAAGTGATAATTTGGAGTGTTGTGAGCATTTTAAACTGAGAATACCCATTAAGGAGGAACGTATATTGGTTGCTCCTAATGATGAGGGCTTGGTGGAAATCCTTAAGAACGAGAGGTCCTACATTGTGTTTTGGCATCATTTTGAGCATAGGTTGAGGATGCCTCCCACTAAATTTTTGACTCATTACTTCATCCATTTTCGTGTCAACTCCATGATGCTCCATCCAAACTCCATTTGTGATTTCTACTGGTTTGAGGTGGTTTGTTTTACTATGAAGATAGTTCCTATTCCCACTCTATTTTAACTCTTCTTCAAAGTGAGCATGATTGAGGGTGTTTGGACTTCCTTGGCAAAGAAGTATCGTCATCTATTTTTTGATAAGGAGACCAAAGTTAGCAGTTGGAGGAAGAAATTTGCTGTGAGTAAGGAGACCAGTAATGACCCTAAGTTCACTTTTGAATTTTAAAGTCATTTTATGGTGACTTTTCCTTAGCTATATGATGTGCCCCTTTTGAGTCTTGCTGAGAAGATTGCAGCAAAGACACTCATGGCTAGCAATCAAACATACAACATGAAGCATCTAAGAATAGCCTCAGACTAAGCGATGTCATTTGGAAGTCTCTCTATTCCTCATTACTCTTCTTTTGTGGGAGTCCATTTGTAAGTCTCTCTATTCCTCATTACTCTTCTTTTGTAAGAGTCCTTTTCCTTCAACTAAGCTTTCTTTCTTTCAATCTTTATAGATACACAGGAGGAGGGTCATTATGAAGAAATAGAGGAACTTAAGGACATCGAGCCCATAGAGGTGGATATTGATGCTGAGCCGCCCACTCTCGACAAAGTGATTGGCGAGATCAGGGCTCGTCGTCCGGAAGATGATTTCTCTATCCTTGAAACTCCTCACCAGCAACAGCAGCAAAGTAAGAGTAAAATGGCCATTGCTAAGAGGGCTAGCCAACTAGTGGTCCCCCAGGTGATCGTCCAAAAGAGGGTTCCTCCCATTGATAAGGGAAAGGCTCTTATGGTTTATAAGAAGGAAAAGAGGTTGAGGAACTCTTCTTCGACAAACCTAATAGGTGTGGGTAGTGATTCATGATACTCCTGTCGAGGCTCGTTTTGATGGTCAAGCCTCTCCTTCTCCGAGGGCCCCTCCCAAATGCAAAGCGCCTCCCCAATCCTTTATTGGGACTCCTTCTGCTCCACCTCCCACTATAAGAACTCTGACTCCCAATACTACTCCAAATATCGCAACTCTAACTTCTACTACACCTGCTGCTACTACTCCTGTTCTAGGAACCACCACCCCCCTTTAGTTCCAAATTCTGCCACTTCTAGAGGTTATTCATCCATTGTTACTCTTTCTGCTTGGTGTTTTTCTTTTCTCACTTGACTTTTCTCCTCTTTTGTCTTCTTATGTTCTCCTTTTTATTTCAAGACCTCCATCTGGACCAGCACCCCCTATCCGAATGACTATGGATCACATCAAAAATATTATGAATAGGGGTTACAAGTGTCCTCTCTTAGTCGAGGTAAAAGTTTCGCCTCAAAAGAAGCAAAAAACAACTGTCGAGGAGGTCATCTCTCTTGTGGAGGGCCACCCTGAGGGTGTCGAAGAAGAAGAAGACATGGGCTTAGTAGGTGAACCCATGGTTGAGGTGATTGTTGGTGAGGAAAGGGTCAGGTAGATGTTGCCGAGGCAGGTGTTGGCAATGCCAATGTGTTTGCTCCTGGTTCTAACTTTGAATTCTAGGAGCTAAAGAATTGGTCATTCCTTTGGAGTGACAATGATGGCAAGAATGACTGAGCCTTATCTGGTTTGAGAGGGAACCCAGGCCTTGGTCCATATTTCACCAGTGAAGGCCCTCTTTCTCAACCAACCATGTGGGATGATCTCTTGTCTAATAAGGCCACGAGACTATGAAGGCCTTTGTTGAAATTCCCTAGCTTAATAAGATTGAGGAGCCTTACCAATGGTCCAAGGACCTCGCTGCTGCAATGACTTCTTTACTTGAGCTCTTCAAGACGTGGGGGATTACCATAGAGATGATGATGGCTCGAAAAATCAAGAATCATGCGACGGTAATCTTCTCTTTTTATATTGTCCATTTTTGTTTGTTTATTTCCTCTAACATCATTAAATTTTGCCTCTTTTTTTGCAGGCCATGTGAAAGTGTTATCATATTTACAATAGGTTGTATGCCAATGACAAGTACTATTTCGAGGCTCGTGATACTACTCTTAATAGCACTAGGCTGGTCAATAAGTACAAGGAGGAGATTTTAAGTCTTTAGTAGTAATTTAAAGACCAGTGAGAGAATCAGGCGAAATGGGCCGCGTTAGAGAGGTAACTGAGAAAGAGGTCCTTTAAGTTGGATAGTAGGTATAAACTGAGTGAAGGGACCATTGCAACTCTGATTCAACAGTTGAGGACGGCCAAGGCATCTCTTCAAGCCAAAACTACATAGAGTTAAGAATGCTTATTAAGCCTCCTTAAGACTAAGGGTGAGGTGAGGGACTTGAAGGACCAACTTGCCATGCGAGATGAGAAGCTCAAATTCACGGATGCCTTGAAAGATGATGTTAAAGAGCATGAGAAGGACAGGGATCAGAAAGCCAAACATATCAAACAACTTGAATTTTATCTTTAACAATCTGAGAAAGAGAAGAGGCGGGCTATCGGAGAGCCATTCCCATTTATTTAGCATCAGAGGATTTTGAAAACTGGGTGGTTGCTCTAACTGTGGCTATAAGGGCCATTTGTTATAACGAGGCTATCAATGTAGCTACCAAGATCTATTATGGTGTCTTGGCCCAAGTGACTAAGAGAGATTATGACATTCCTCCTCCGCCTCCTTCTTTCAAGCCAAGGCCTGAAGAAAAATATCTACGCATCTCAGATGAGATCTTGGCTCATTAATTGTTTGATAATCCTACTCAGCCTTCTCCTCTTCGTCCTTCATCGCCTTCTGATATGGAGAAAGGTGGCTCGTCTTTTATGGTCCCTCAAAATTTAAGTGTACCGACTAACGAGGCTGCCCCAGTGCCCCATTATATTGCTGCTGAGCCTTCCTCTTATATTCCTCCAGTATTAGACTCAACCATGCCAGCCCAAAACTCATATGTTTAGCCTCCAAGCTCTTCTTGATTTGTATATCATGATTTTTATAGCTAGTAATTTATAATTTTTTAATACATTAATAGAAAACAACTTCCTTCACTTCCTTTGTTCATTTTCTTCTTTTTACTTGTGAATATGTGAGCTCTCTTGTCTTCTAAGTTGTTTATTTATATGCTTGTCTTGTATGAATGAAGTGCCTTATTATATGCCTATAGTTGACTGATTTAGTGCTTTTTGACTAACTTCTTTTGTCTTAAAATTTAGGAAATAAAAAGGCTTTCCTTCAACCTATTCCAGAGATAATGCTTTGTCATATAGATCTTTAGTGTTGAAAAGCTTTAAGTTTTTATTCTTTGACAAGTTTCTTACTAGGTGGTGAGGCCTTCTTCTCCCCCTTTTAGTAAAATTTTCTTAAAAATTTGACTTATCTAAATTCATAGAAAAGGTTTCCACTTTATCTCATGTTTGCCATTCTTTTTGTTTCGCTAAAGGAATCTCTAAGTTCACTATTTCCTCACCTTATGCAAATTCTGCTTGGTTAGACTAGGCCTTCAAGTGCCTCACCTTAACAAGATCTTTATGCTTCAAGGTCTTTCGTCTATAGGTCACTAGGTCTTTAAGTGCCTTGCCTTGGCAAGGTCTTTTTGCCTCTTGGTCTTTCGCCTAGAGTTCACTAGGTCTTTAAGTTCCTTGCCTTAACAAAGTCTTTGTGCCTCGCAATCTTTCGCTTAGAGTTCACTAGGTCTTTAGGTGTCTTGCCATGACAATGTCTTTGTGCCTCACGGTCTTTCGTCTAGAGGTTACTAGGTCTTTAAGTGCCTTGTTTTGATAAGATCTTTGTGCCTCATGATCTTTCGCCTAGAGTTCACTAGGTCTTTAGGTGCCTTGCCTTGAAAAGGTCTTTGTACCTCGTGGTCTTTCACCTAAAGTTTATTAGGTCTTTAAGTGCCTTGCCTTGACAAGATCTTTGTGCCTCGCAGTCTTTCACCTAGAGTTCACTAGTCTTTAAGTGCTTTACCTTGACAATGTCTTTGTGCCTTGCTGTTTTTCACCTAAAGTTCATTAGGTCTTTAAGTGCATTGCCTTGACAAGGTCTTGGTGCCTCGCAATCTTTCGTCTATAGTTCACTAGGTTTTTAAGTGCCTTGCTATGACAAGGTCTTTTAGGTTCATACACCCTTGGGGGTTTGACCTTTTTAAAGTTAAGTTTGCATTCTCGTAAGGACATTAGACTATTCTCCTTCAGGGGCTTCACTTTTGTTTCATTAGGTAGATTCTTATCACAAATTGAGGGAATTCTTGTTGTTTTCATTGATGTTCATTGGTAATACATTTTCAAGTGCTGAATGTTCTAAGTATGGGGAACCTCCACACCCTTTAGTGTTACAAACTTATAAGTTGCTAGGCCTATTACTGTCTTCATTTGGAATAGGCCTTCCCATGTTGGTGCAAGCTTGCCTGTTCCTTCTCTTTTCCCTGTTGCTTCCAAGTATCTCATCACTAAGTCTCCTTCAATAAAAATTTATATTCTTAACTTTTTTTATTGAAGTAACTTGTTTCTCTCTGCTTATACGTTGCTACTCGGAGGCATGCTTTCTCTCTAAGCTCTCTTACCAGGTCAAGATCTACCCTTCTGGCTTGGTAATTTTCCTGATCTCTGCAATAATTTACTCTCCCACTCGGCAAGCCTATATTGAGCAGAATGACTACCTTGGTCTTATAGATTAAGTTGAATGGAGTCTCACTAGTTGGTTCCCTTAGAGTAGTTCGATAGGCCTAGAGAATATGTTGCAACTCGTCTTCCCAGTTGTTCCTGCAACCATCCAATCTCCTCTTCAGTCCTTGCAATATGGTTCTATTGGTGTCCTCAACTTGTCCGTTTGTCTATGGGTGAGCTACAGACGAGAAATATTGCTTGATGTTGAGGCCACTACAGAAAGTTCTGACTCTAGCACTGTCAAATTGCCTGCCATTTTCACTAATGAGCTCATAAAGGACACTAAACCAGTAGACTATTATATTCTATAAAAAGCTTATTACCTTTTTTGTTGTGATTATGGCTATGGGTTCAGCTTCCACCCACTTGGTGAAATATTCCACAGCTACCAAAATGAACTTTCTCTATCTCGAGGCCATGGGAAAGGGTCCTACAATATCGATTCACCATTTCGCGAATGTCTAGGCCTAGTAAGTGGGACTTGCTCAACAACTAGGATATGCTTGCCACTGGAAAATTTATGGCATATAGGGCATTTTCTAACAAGTCGTATGACCTCTTTCCTTATGTTTAGCCAAAAATATCATTGCCTTAATGCTTTAGCTGCGAGAATCTTCCCCCCTACATGCATACTACAAGACCCTTCGTGTATCTCTCTCAACACATATTATGCTTCTGCAGGTCTTAGGCATTTTAGCCACTGCGAGGAATATGCTCTCTTGTACAAGACATCATTTTGAAGTGAGAAGTGCGAGCTTTTGTGCTTGACTTTCTTTGCTTCTACTTGATATAGGGGTAACTAGCTATCTCTTAGGTACTTAATGATATGATCCATCTAATAGGGCTGATCGTCTATCTCAATCATCGCCCCACCTTTATGGATGTTGGAATGTTCCACCGTACCTACAAATATTTTTCATGGAAGCTTAATTGATTGCGAAGATGCTAACTTGCTCAAACCGTCTACCTTTCCATTTTCCCCCGTGGAATCTGAAATAGTTACACCTTCACATTTTGATCTTTCATTCTCTGAAGGAGAGCTTTGGCCTTGTTGAGGTATTTGGCCATGGTTATGTCTTTAGCTTTGAATTCTCCTTTCAACTGATTGACAATCAATTATGAGTCTCTGTGAACTTTTAAACTCGTCAATTGAATCCAATCAGCAAGTTGCAACCCATATATGAGTGCCTTGTACTCTATTATATTGTTAGTGGCTGTAAACTCGAATCTCACAGCATATTCCAAAGATAACCCATATGGTCCTTTTAATACTATGCCTGTTTTGTTTCCCTCGACACTACAAGCTCCATCCACATACAAATTCCAAAGGATAATAGTGTTTGATGGAATGGGTTTAGAGTCAGACCTATTTTTTGTGCTTGGTTCTGGCGAGGTTGGGCAGAGCTCCTCTGAGAAGGAGCATTCTGAAATGAAGTCTACTAGAGCCTATGCCTTGATGGCTGAGCGAGGCTTGTATTCTAACCCATATTGTCCTAACTCTACTGACCACTGTAGCATCCTTCATGATGTCTCTGGTATATGCAATACCTTATTCAAGGGTTAGTCTATCATCACTACTCCTTAGTGAGACTGCAAATACACCTTGTACTTTCTCGATGACATGAGTAGTAAGAAAGCGAGCTTCTCCAAGGGCTGATAATTGAGCTCAGCTCCTTGGAGAACCTTGTTGAAGTAGTATATTGGTTTCTGAACCGCCCCTTCTTTCCATCATAATACTGAACTAAATGTTTGGTTCGAGGTAGATAAATACAATAGGACTTCCTCGCCTGATAATGGTCTACTTAACACCTGCTCGGAACTCAAGAATTTCTTTAATTCTTCAAAAGCTATTTGGCACTCTTCTGACCACTCAAAGTTCTTATTCTAGCTTAGCTTCTTGAAGAAAGGCTAATATTTATTGGCTGACCTTGACATGAATTTGTTGTGAGCATCAATTCAGCCTGTAAGCCTTTACACTTCCTTCACATTGCGAGGCGGGTTCATGTCTAAAATGTTCTTTATATTGTATGGATTCAGCTTGATTCCCTTTTCACTGGCCATGCAACCTATGGATTTTTTTCCTTTGAATAAACAATACACATTTCTTTGGATTTAGCTTCATCCTGTATTTGTCCATCACCCCAAACACTATCAAGATCCTTAATGTGTTCCTCGAAACTCTTACTTTTCACAATCATGTCATCTACATAGGTATTTATGTTTCTGCCCAATTTCTCTTTGAATATTCTGTTGACGAGATGTAGTGACGCCTCGCCCGAGCATCGGTCCGATTCGCTAAAGAGAATCGAAATGCTCTTCGGGAGAAACTCCAAGCAATCTGGAACCCGCTGTGAATTTTGGAAAATTAAAATTTGTATTTTCACTTTATGTGACAAAGAAGTCTCCACTTTAATTTTATTTATTTTAATTGAAAAAATTAAAGAAAAAACCAAATGAAATGACTACAAATTATTTAATTTATCCCAATGGAAAAAACACTAATCCACGAGTGACTAAAGTGGGCTCGGAAATCAGGTTTTGGTAATAAACATTAATTTATCTTTAGTTTGGCTAAGAGAACAAAATAACTTTATATATGCATGAATAGGAATAAAGATATACAAATATCATACGAATAACAGTTATAGAGATGAATCAAAAGCAAAAATAAGAAAGGAGGATCCTTCCTCTAGCCCTTATGGGTATTAGGGAAAGCACATATTCCTCAATTAATTAAATAAAAGAAATATAAAATAATAAAATAAATAAAAAAGAGAAAAATATTATTTAAAATATTTTGGCGTTGATACCTTAAAGATGACATGTCTGCGTATCCCTTTGAATGAGAATCAAACCCCACACAGTTCTTCCTTCTTGCGAAGGAGGGGTTTTACTCAAAAGAGGTTTATTAATTTAATTCAGATTTTAAATTAATAAATTTTAGATCTTTTTAGATTTAGATCCAAATAAAGGCGTGACAACAAAATAAATTCTAAATCTAAATTTAGAATTTAATAATTGCAAGAGAAATGAATTATATCTTTGTTTTCCTTGGCTTTTTCACGGACGGGGCGAGTTTGGCTCCGAATCTGAGCTCCACTTCGGGTTAGGAACTCAAAATAAATAATTACAATTTTAAATTGAAATTATTTTGATAGTTGAAAGGATTTAGATATAAAAAAATGATTTTGGATAGAATTTCGGTAGCAAAAGAAACATTTTTTGCATTTTCGGGAAATTTTTCCTTTGAATTTTCAAAGGAGGAGACTACCTATTTATAGAGGAGGCTGAGAAGGCTCAGGTGGTGACACCCTTGGCGTGCCGCACGCTGAGCGGCACATTGGGTGTGCCGCCCAGACAGCCACCGCCTTGGCCCGGTTTAGTTCAGCCCAGACTGGTCGGTTTGACTCGGTTTACACGGTTTTGATACGTTTTAGCCAATTTCTAATCCGAATTGGGCCCAGTTTGATTCTATGGGTTCGTAATTAAAAATTAGTGGTGGAAACCAAGCGGTTTGAACTTGACATAGTCTGATTTGGTTTGGCTTTACTCGAATCAACCCGATTTTGTACTATTTTGCTCGGTTTGAGCCTGTTTCTGATCTGATTTGGGCTCGTTTTGATTCTATGGATTCATACTTAAAAATCGGTCATCCAAGAGTGTAAATTTAAGGGTTCAAAGCTGCCCCCTCATCAGAATTGGCTTTGTTCAAAAGGCGATTATGATGATAGTGAACTTGGGGAATATGAATCAAAGTGATGTCTAGGTCGGTGTTTAAACATATTTAGGAAAATCTATATTCCCTGTCTATATGGAAAAAATAAGAAATATATTCCTGGTCTGTTCTGGGTAAAAGATATAATCCCGATTTATTTGGAAAAATAAGAGTTATAATCCCGGTCAGGTTGGGAAGAAGATCCTAAAGCTATCTTAGGATAGGTCTGATTCTGAAAGAGAAACCTTATTCAGATTTAAGGTATGAATCCTAAGGCTATCTTAGGATGGCTCTGTTTTGAGATTGATTGGTTCGGGTAAAGGAAATACCCTCCTGTATCTTTGGGAAGTGATGAGGATGGCCCCGGTCTGAGTATGGGTTTCATCAGAATTGATTTGTCTGGTGGACAATTCTAAAGATTTGAAAATGGTCCTGTCTGATGGGATGATTGGATAGATTGGTCCTTTTTGATAGGAAGAGGGTGTCCTTTTTAGTAGGAAGAGATGATTATCCTCTCTGATAGGATGATGTTCCTTTCTGATAGAAAATGATGATGGTCTTTTCTGGTAGGATGAGGAGAAAACGAAGGTCCTCTCCGATAAAAGTTGATGGTCCTTTTTGTTTCAAGAGTTCTGATTAGCAACCTATTAGTAAATGCATCTGACTATGCAAAAATTATGATCTGGATACCTTGAACCTTTGAACGGTCAATTTGGTATGAAAGAATTGATCTTTGTAGAAGAGGGTGCCCCCATTTTAAAATGATAGTGAAGGACAGTGGCTCAGCTGTTTAGCCCGAGGTTGAAAGTCAAGGCAAGGTCAGGTTTTGGCCTTTGGAGAGATTAGTTAGGTTTGGCCCATCTTAGAAGGCTGGGTTAGATTTGGCCTGTTTTAGAAGTGATAATGCTTGGAAGGATCAGTTAGGGTTTTGTCTCTTCAATGGTTTAAGATTTGTAGGTCGGATTTGTGCAACCCATATGTTAAGAGTATGCCCCTGGACATGAATTTTGCAGGTGTTTTGACCAGTTGGCTTGCAAGCTTGATTTTGCTTATCCAAATGGCTTGGATTTTAAAGATGTTTTTTTTTTTGCCAAAGAGGCCTGGGCTTAGAGGGATTGTATGATTTGCCAAGGTAGCTTAGGCTTGGAAGGATTGTCTAACTTGCCAAGGTGATTTGGGCTTGGATGGATGGTATGTCTTGCCAAGGTGACTTGGGCTTGGAAGGACTGTCTGATGTGGTTTGGGCTTGGATGGATTGTCTGACTTGGGCCCTTTTTAATTAGCTTAAGGATGATAGACCTTTAAGAGTCACTGCTTTGACTTTGGTTTTGCCAATGAGAATGGGCTTCAGGAATCATGAGTCCTGAGAGACTTGGGATTTTTGGTTCTGCTGATGGGCTTAACCTTTGTAAGATGGCATTGTACCAAGGAAACTTGGGTTTAAAAGGATTCATGAGTCTTGAGAAACTTTGGATTTTGATGGGTTTTACCCTTGTAATTTTACCAAAGAGACTTGGATTTTTGGTGGGCTTGACCCTTGAGATTTTACCAAGGAGACTTGGAATTCTGGTGGGCTTAGCCCTTAGAAGATGATATTTTACCAAAAAGACTTGGATTTTTAGTGAGCTTGATAAGCTTTGCCTTGAGATTTTACTAAGGAAATTGAGGTTTGAAAGGATTGTAGGCCTTATCTAGCTTAGGCACTTTTGATCAGTGTTGGGGAGGTTGTATGATTTTGCTTTGGTAGTATGATTTATGGAGAAGATAAGTACGACTTATCTTATTGTCTAAGATTGAAGAGACTCTTAGAGTGATGGGACTCTTAAGAAGACACTGAATTGATTGGGATGACAACTTAGAAGACGTGCTCTTGGATGGATGGTAAGAGTAATTTAGCTTTTGTGCTAAAAGACTTGACAGACTTCTTAAAAGGTATACTCTTAATGAATGATAATGGCTACTTAGATATTTGAGCTAGGAGACGTGACGAATGTTTTGAAGGATTTGCCCTTAATGATTAATAAGGGCTACGTGACGGATGATTTGACAGAACATAATTCAGAAGGCATGCCCCTTGATGAGGGTTTAGCTGAAGATGATGATATGCCTTCAATATGAGATAAAAGCATAAATAACAAAATGATTTGATCATGATGATACTTCTTTTTAGTTCTGATTTTTGCTCGAGCCGCCCTTTCGGATTTTCAACTCGACGAGCTTGCTCTAATTTTTGCCTAAGTCGCCCTTTTGAGTTTTCACCTTAGCGAGCTTTCTCTGATTTTTGCTTAAATTGCCCTTTCGGGTTTTCAACTTAACGAGCTTTATCAATGAATTTTGGCATTTAAAGATTATTCCATCATGATTTGGGCTTCTGTTGTCCTTCGTCTTGGAGTTTTGATCTTTGTGTAGACCATTGTATTGAATACTGGTCCAGAAAGAAACCTTGTGGGGACATCGGGTCTTTTTTTGAGATTGTTGCCCCTTATTGAGGTGTATGTTTTTTGATTACCCAAAAGTGCAATAAGTAACTTCATTGGATTGCCTTTAGCTTTGATTGCTTTTACTGAAGAGATCACAATTTGGTGTTCTTTATTAATTATCCTTTGGTTGGATCAGATGAAGTTGCTGCTGATGCGGGCATATAAATACTCAAGTCTTGATTTTTCTAAATCATAGTGGAATTTGTGGTGAAATGCAAATGTTTGCCAAAATTCATTGATTTTTTTTTTTATGATTTTTTTCAGATTAATCAGGAAAGATGAGAATAGAGAAATGCATATAAATGTTTTATTGCAAAAAGAGAATATAGTATAAAGACTCAGATTTATAAATGACAGACTCATACTCAAATTTGTATTTCAACCATGGACTCTGAATATGGACTCAGACTTGATTTTGGATTTGGACTTGGACTCAATCTCAAACAGATCAGATTAGCTGAGCTTGACCTCCTCCATAACATGTTACTTGGGCAGAGGTGAGGTGAGGTAAGGTCTGTCTTCCACTTTGGTGAAGATGCATGAAATCATGGCTTTAGGTTAAGATGGAGGCATGTCAGTCTTAGGCTCAAAGGTCATGGGATTCTGATTCTTCATTACTATTCAGATCAGTGGTGGAGAATTTAAGTTGAAATGATCCACTTGGGATGTAATCTTCAACTCTGGATGCAGTTGCCACCAAAGTTTTGAAGGTGGGCAGGTATTGGGTTACCAGATGGGTTTGGTAAGCTGGGAGTAGGTTCTTGACAAGGATGTCCACCTATTCTTGTTCGGTTGGTCTATTTACTATTTGAGCAGCTTTAGCCCTCCACCTTATAAGGAACGTGGAGAAGGACTCATTCGAAAGTTGTTTGGTGGTTTCTAAATCACGCCTGGTGACATCCACTTCACTGTTGTAATGAAATTGCTTGATAAAGGCTTGACAGATATCACCCCATGTCCTTTTCTGGCTTTTGTCCAGTGAAAGAAACTATCTCAGGGAAGCACCGGTTAATGATTACTATAACAGTTGTGCAAGGAGTTCATTGTCGAGTCCTAAAGGCTGCATTGCCCCCAAATATATCATCAGATGGGTCTTAGGGTAAGTAGTTCCATCAAATTTCTCAAGTTCAGGCATCTTGAATTTCGATGGAAGTCTGGCATCAGGGAACAAGGCTAAATTGTCCATATCAATCAGGTCATTGTGGAGCTTTAAGGTTTTGATGGTTTTCTCCATTGCTTCAAATTTCTCAATGCATATTCTCAGGTCAGGGTGAGAGAAAGTTTCTTTCCTTTGAGAAGGATTCGCAAGAGATGAAGTAGCAGGTTGGGTAATGATGTCTAGAAACGTCACTGGGTTAAGGGGTACTAACAACAACCTTTCCCTTGTCTGTAAGGTCAACGGTTGTTTTATTTTGGGCCGGATCAGAATTACCCTAGTTCAGATTTAGGGTGGTCTAGTCCAAAGCTGTGTTTGGTTTAGTCAGGTTAAGGCTAGCTTGATTAACAATAGCCCGCACTTCCTTGATGATGGATTGCTTTTGCTCTTCAAATCGGGCTTGTTGATTATTCAGAATTATTTGAAAATTCTCCTTTTGTTTTTGAAGGAGATTGGTCATGAATGTGGTCAGAGTAGCCATGTCAGTTGGATTAGCCATTGGTACCTTTAACCAAAACCAAAAGAAAACCCAATAAGTTATTGGTGAAGAGGTGATGTGAGTAGGGGTATACAGACTCTGGGGGAAAAGGATCCCTTATGGTGTTGTGAGCCAACTGTTTTTTGGGCTTTGAGGATGATGGGCTAAAGGTATTGGGCTTTGAGGTATATTTGGGCCAATGTTGTTGGGCTTATGGGGATTTGCCAAGGTTGTTGGGCTTTATGGGTGCATATTGTGTTAAATGTATTGGACTTTTGATTTGTGGGGCGAAGGTGATTGGGTCAAAGTGAAAGTGTTTGACCCTTATTCGGTTCAAGGTTCCACTTAAAATGAATGCGTGTTGTGCAATATAGATGCATGATGAAGATGCAGTTGTGTAAGGTTTTTGCTTTTATGGAACATACAATCTAAGGTTAGGTTATTAGTTCATTACATGAAAAGGCTTGGTGGTTTTGGATAGGTACCCATCACACTAGAGCAGCTATATATCTAACCATATGTAAGTTAAAGAGTCTCGCATGGTCTAGCGGTACGCGCATACTCGTTACACATTTAAAAAGGATTTAAAGGATACGTTGCGGGCTGGATGATTTCACTATCGGCAAATAGACCCAAGGAGGGTTACTCACTCGATGTTACTTTCTATCCATTGTTTTCCTAGGAAACTACGGTTTTGGACAAGGAGTCCAGATGTAGTGATGCATGAAAAGCTATTTTGACACTAAAGCCAAACTTTGTTTTGACCAAAAGTAATCCGCTTTTATCTTTTATTTGAAAAAGATTTAATATTCTCTATTGGAGTCGCCAACTGTGAGATCTCACCCGAACATCGGTCCGATCTGCTAAAGGGAATCGAAATGCTCTTCGGGAGAAACTCTACGTAATCTGAAACCCGCTCTGAGTTCTGAAAAATTGAAATTTGCATTTTCGCTTTATGTGATAAGAAGTCGCCACTTTAATTTTATTTATTTTAATTGAAAAAATTAAAAGAAAACCCAAATGAAATGACTCCAAATTATTTAATTTATCCCAATGAAAAAAACACTAATTCACGAGTGACCAAAGTGGGTTCGGGGATCAAATTTTGGTAATAAACATTAATTTCTCTTTAGTTTGGCTAAGATAACAAAATAACTTTATATATGCATGAATAGGAATAAAGATGATGAATGAACAGTTGTAAGATGATACAAATAGTATACGAATAACAGTTATAGAGATGAATCAAAAGCAAAAATAAGAAAGGAGGATCCTTCCTCTAGCCTTTATGGGTACTAGGGAAAGCACATATTCCTCAATTAATTAAATAAAAGAAATATAAAGCAATAAAATAAATAAAAAGGGAAAAATAATATTTAAAATATTTTAGAATTGATACCTTAAATATGGTATGCCTGCATATCCCTTTGAATGAGAATCAAACCTCATGCAATTCTTCCTTCTTACGAAGGAGGGATTTTACTCAAAAGAGATTTATTTTGGTTTATTAATTTAATTCATATTTTAAATTAATAAATTTTAGATCTTTTCAGATTTACATCCAAATAAAGGCGTGATAACAGGATAAATTCTAGATCTGAATTTAGAATTTAATAATTGCAAGAAAATGAATTATACTTTACTTTTCTTGGTTTTTTCACGGACAGGACGAGCTTAATTCCGGATCTGAGCTCCACTTCAGGTTAGGAACTCAAAATAAATAATAATAATTTTAAATTAAAATTATTTTGGTAGTTAAAAGAATTTGGATATAAAAAAGCAATTTTGGACAGAATTTCGATATCAAAAGAAACTTTTTTGCAATTTCGGGAGATTTTTCCTCTGAATTTTTGAAAGGAGAGACTGCCTATTTATAGAAGAGGCTCAGGCGGTGCCGGCGGCGGCATGCTTGGCATGCCGCCCAGACAGTCATCGCCTTGGCCTAGTATGGTTCGGTCCGGACCGGTCGGTTTGACCCGATTTACACTGTTTTGGTACGTTTTAGCCTATTTTTGATCCGAATTAGACCCAGTTTAATTCTATGAGTTCGTAATTGAAAATCGGTGGTGCCAACCAAGCGATTTTAACTTGACACAGTCTGATTTGATATGGATTTACTCCAATCAACTCGATTTTGTACTATTTTGCTCGGTTTGAGCCTGTTTCTGATTCGATTTGGGCTCGGTTTGATTCTATGAATTCATACTTGAAAATCGGTCATCCAAGAGTGCAAATTTAAGGGTTCACAGATGCTGGTATGTGGCCCCAACATTTTTAATACCAAAAGGCATGGTGATATAACAATAAGTACCTTTTTCGGTGATGATAATAGTCTTTTACTCGTCATCCGGGTGCATCTTGATTTGGTGATACCCTTGTTTCGCATCTAAGGAAGACATGTATCCATACCCCACTATCGAATCTACCAGCTTGTCTATCATGGGGAGAGGAAATGAATCATTGGGAAAGGCCTTATTGAGGTCAGTGAAATCCACACATCCTGTAGTTGCCATTTGCTTTCTTTATTAACACCACATTGATGAGCAACTCTGGGTAATTCACTTCCCTAATAAATTCAACCTCTAACAGCTTATCCACTAATTTGTCTACCATGGTTTGTCTCTCAGACCCAAAACACCTCTTCTTTTGTTTGATGGGCTTAAAATGTGGATTCATATTAAGCTTATGGGTTATCACCTCATGATTAATTTCCTTCATCTCAGAGGATTCCCATGCAAAGTTTACCTTGTTATTCTTAAAGAAATCATGGGCTACCTCTCTTTGCTCATTATCCAAGCTTGCATTTATCATTAAGAATCTGTTTAGGTGCTTTTTTTTAAAGCAAAACTTTTCCAGCTTCTCTAATAGCTTGGTTATTAACTCTGGTGCCCGAGCTTCTTAGTTTCCAGCATTGCAACTTCTTCAACCGAGCCCCTATGGGCCTCTTGAAACCCATAAACATAGAATTCTCCTCCATCTACTTAAGAATATACATTCTCAGGTGTCTTATATTGGTAAAAGATCTCAAATCATACAATAGAGGTCGTCCCATTAAAAGATTACATGCTAATGGAACTTTGATCATCACAAATGTTGGGTAAAATCCGCAAGTGCACGGAGTTCACAAGTAATATAGAATGAGTAGAGTATTGTTCCTACGAGGATTAATGGTTTATCCACCTATCTATTCTCTTTCTTTTGTTTAAGGCTTCAATTTAATTTTAATTGAAACTAAGTAATTAACTACAATACTAACAATAAACAAAAGCACAAGATTTAATTAAGAGATTTAATAATAATAAAAATAATATTGCTAAAGATTAACACTTATTAACACTCAATCAATCCATTACCTAAAAGTTCTAAGTCATGATATGATCAAAGTTATTCAATAGCATTGATTAAACTTTCTCGAACATTTAACCAACTAAATCAAAATTTAAGTAATCACAAAACAACTTAATTAATTCTCATCTAACCAAATTATTCTTAATTACCCAAATATGACTTTAAGCAAACCCTAAGGATATCTAATCACCAATTATAATCTCTTATCAATTAGCAATTAAACAAGTATTTATAGATCAATTGTATTACCATCTCTCAATGCATAACACAACTAAATTCATAATTTTGGTGATCAAACAAAACTAAATATAAAGAACAACAAATACCACATATCATAGAGACTTAGATTTTATAGATAATTGATATGAAATTGTGTTTCAAAACATTAATCCCTAATTATGGAGTTTAGTTAGACATAATTAATGCATTCACAAATTACCAAGAAGAAGAAGAAATTATAAATACAAGATAGGAGAGAATAAGAAGGAAAATCTCTCAATCTTCAATCTCAAATCTTCAATCTTGTGTTTCCTTGACTTAGTCTCTTCTAAGATCTCTCCAAAGCTTCCTCTATGTTGTTCAATTGATTTCCTCAAAGTCCTATTTATAAGAGTTTGCTTTCTCCTATTGTGGTTAGGTCAAGGAGTTCCAATTTCAAAGTAAAATTCAGATTTCAAGTTTGATAGCCCGTCACGGCTGCTACACTTAGGGAGGGCACAACATAAATCAGCTTTCCAAGTGTAGCGCCCTCTACACTTATCGCACGCTCAACGATTTTCAGCTTCAACTTCCTTCTCTTCTTTGTCTATCAAGTCAAGTTAAAACCTATAAAAAGTCTTTAAAATCTTCCTCAAATCACAAATATAACAAAATGCAATGTAAATGAACCTAAGATGAATCTAAAATGCATGAAATTTCTACTTAATATACCTAACAATGTATGTAAAATTAACACATATGAAATTCCCCACACTTAAGACTTTGCTTATCCCCAAGCAAACACAAACATCTTCATTCAAAAACTTTCACAATCCAATTGAACATCTTCAATCTTATAAAAGTATACGTCACTCGTTCCACAACTTTAAAACCTTAAACTTCTAAGATGTGCAATCTCAAGTAATTCTAAAACAAAGAACATTTATTAACAAGGATAAAGAAAAAAAAATTTCTCTCATAAAGATTATATTAATAAAGAAATATAAAACATGGTCATTAGCCAAAAATTTACCAATCATAACCAAATATATAGCTTATAAAAGCACTTTTATATATTTCAACACTAATGAAAATCAATATGAATTTTAACAAATCAAACACATTAGGGGGTAAATAGTTTTTTTTTTTTTTTTTTTCTTCTTGTGAATGCGTTTTACGCTCCATCTCACTTTTGCAAGTGTGTTTTACGCTCCATCTTGCCTTAACAAATGCGTTTTACGCTTCGTTTTATTTTTTTTTAAATACCCACATTATATAAAAAAAAAATTATTATTTTCAATATCATATCCCCACAAATTTTAGGTTTTTAAAGCCATCTACATTGGTTATGAAGGTAAATAATTGATTAACTCACATGTTCAAGATTTCTGAACAAGCATAACCTAAATGTAAGACTTTTTGTGTAATTATCCCTACTAATAAACATTCTTAATTTAAGAATTAACTAAAAACCACACTTTTGTCCATTCAAAATCTCAAGTTGTAAATTGAGTGATATAAAATTCTATTTCAATTGAAAAATGTCCAATTTTCAAGTTAAAGCCCTAAATAAATATGTTCACTTACTCATAACACAAAAACTATGAAAATAAAAACTAAAACAAAATTAAAATGCATATGCAAATAATGAAAAATGAAAAAAAACCAAGTTACTCCCCCCCACACTTAAACATCACATTGTCCCCAATGTGATTTCCAACAATGCATAATAAAGAAAAAATAAACATAAAACACTAGTGAGGAAGGTAAAGAAAAACTTCCCTCAATGAGTTGATGGTGACGGTAAAGATGATGGAATATCAATACTGGAGGGTAGAGAGAGAGAAAAAAAAAAGAATTTGAAGAGAAGAGAAAGAAGAATGTTTAATTATTTTTTTTGTTGCCCAGCGTCGTGCCCTCTATACTAGGGTTTTCACTTCTTTGTTTTTCAATTCCAAACAAACCCCTAACTAGAAAAACAACATAAAGACTAAGGCAAACAATAAAAGAGATATGGAGAAATTAATAATAAACAACTAAAGATAATTAAAAATAAACAAGCAAGTAAACTAGAAAGCTAAAAATAAAATAAAAGAACTTGGGTTGTCTTCCAAGAAGCGCTTCTTTATAGTCATATTAGCTGGACTTTTGATGTTATCCATCTTTGTCCAAAGAAATGGAGATCTCCTTATTTGTTTACCTCTATAAATTAGAATAAAGAAAATTATGCAAAGGTTTTGGCCTTTGCACATTTTCTTTTTGGTTGTAAACTTTAAAAGAAATTTCCTTGTTGCTTCATTATTTGCAAACCTCAACTTGATATTTCCAAGTACATGTTCAAATAATTTCACCCATGGACTAGTAAGTGTAGAAATTTTGAATTTGGCATTCAACAAAATATTCACATCAACTCCATTCACTTCTTACATATATGAGACGATCTACCCAATTCATTCACCTTTTGTTTCGAAACCTTAACATTAGTGATTTCCTTCTCTGTAGAAAATTTAGAAGATACAAGTACTGGCCAGGTATTTGATTCTCCAATAAATAAACACTTAAGTAGGGGTGGTAATACTATAAGCTTATTTTTGGTTGGGGTTTCAAGTAATGGTGCTTGGGGGTGTGTAAATTCCTCCCTCTTTTATTAATTCCTCAAGTTGGGGCTGCTCAACCTTTTTATCATCCTAAAGATAAGTTCATTGCTAATTGGAGAAGTTTCTAAAAGTTGGGTTTGAAGATCATGTTCTATCCCCTATTTAGCCATGAATCTATCAATTGCATCTTGTAGGATCAAGTTTTCATCCTCAGGTTCACATAACCTATTACCTCTCATAGCATAAAATCTTTCTATAGCTGGTTGAAAATCATATTGTTGTTGGGAAGATAGTTGGGGTTGAAATTGATCACAAAAACTTGTAACATAAGAATTTTAAAGGTAGGGGTGAATTTGAGGCTCAAAATTGAGGTTCTCCCAATAATTGCAATTATAGTGCTCAAAAGAGGAGTAACGATAAAAATGTGAGCTCCTTTGTTGGCATTGTTCTCCATAACTACACAAAACGGCAACTTGACGAGCTAAGTTATTGATTTGATCCTTTAGTTGTGCCAATAAGTCTACCTCATAAGTTTCTGTTGATAGTCATGAATGATTATAGTGAACCATTAGCCAAATTCTTATATTATGTACTTGAACAAAAACAAACTAAAAGAAAACAAAAAATAAAGTAAAAACAAACAAAGAAAAAAAAAACTATGACTAGAGAAAATAAGAATTCAAAAGAATATACAAAACCAAATACAAAAATAAAATAAAATAAAAACTAAAATTTGCCTTTAATCAAACAAAATTAAATTTATTATGGTGTTAAATCACTTTAATCTCCGGCAACGGCGCCAAAAACTTGTTGGGTAAAATTCGCAAGTGCACGGAGTTCACAAGTAATATAGAATGAGTAGAGTATCGTTCCCACGAGAATTAATGGTTTATCCATCTATCTATTCTCTTTCTTTTGTTTAATGCTTCAATTTAATTTTAATTGAAACTAAGTAATTAACTATAATACTAACAATAATCTAAAGCACAAGATTTAATTAAGAGATTTAACAATAATAATAATATTGCTAGAGATTAACACTTATTCACACTCAATCAATCCATTACCTAAAAGTTCTAAGTCATGATATGATCAAAGTTATTCAATAACATTTATTAAACTCTCTTGAATATTTAACCAACTAAATCAAAATTTAAGTAATTACAAAACAACTTAATTAAGTCTCATCTAACCAAATTATTCTTAATTACCCAAATATGGCTTTAAGCAAACCCTAAGGATATTTAATCCCCAATTATAATCTCTTATCAATTAGCAATTAAATAAGTATTTGTAGATCAATTGTATTACCATCTCTTAATGCATAACACAACTAAATTCATAATTTTGGTGATCAAACAAAACTAAGTATGAAGAACAACAAATACCACATATCATAGAAGCTTAGATTTTATAGATAATTGATATGAAATTGTGTTTCAAAGCATTAATCCCTAACTATGGAATTTAGTTAGACATAATTAAAGCATTCACAAAGTACCAAGAAGAAGAAGAAATCATAAATACAAGATAGGAGAGAATAAGAAGGAAAATCTCTCAATCTTCAATCTTGTGTTTCCTTGGCTTAGTCTCTTCCAAGATCTCTCAAAAGCTTCCTCTATGTTGTTCAATTGATTTCCTCAAAGTCTTATTTATAAGAGTTTGCTTCCTCCTATTGTGATTAGGTCAAGGAGTTCCAATTTCAAAGTAAAATTCATATTTGGAGTTTGACAGCCCATCACGACCGCTACACTTGGGGAGGGCGCAACAGAAATCAGCTTTCCAAGTGTAGCGCCCTCTACACTTATTGTGCGCTCAACAATTTCTAGCTTTAACTTCCTTCTCTTCTTTGTCTATCAAGTCAAGTTAAAACCTACAAAAAGTCTTTATAACCTTCCTCAAATCACAAATATAACAAAATGCAATTTAAATGAACCTAAGATGAATCTAAAATGCATGAAATTTCTACTTAAAATATCTAACAATGTATGTAAAATTAACACATATCAACAAACATTACCATTACAGTTTTGCAGTTTGGCGAGGTTTCTATAGTGAAGGGAAGCCTCGCTACTCCTGCTGTTGGGACTATTGACCCATCCAAGGTGCATACCAGGTTCCCCATGTCTTCTAGGTCTTCCTTTTTTAGGCCTATCTTCGCATATGCCTCAACTGTTATCAAATTAATCGAGCTACCATCATCTACTAGTATCATCTTCACAAAAAAATTAACCACTATCTCAAAAAACTCCCATCTTCTTTTGTTGCCCAGGTTTTTGTTCTACTAAAGAATGTGAACTTATATTTTTCTCTCCTCTTCTTTTAGGCTTTAGCTTTGTTGATACTCACTAGTTTTTCATCTCTACCCCTAGTAAGGCAATGAATGACCCCTATTGATTCGTCATTGGAAACATGTTTCTCTTTGTCTCTATTCGACTCAACTCTCCTTCCTTCCCTTGGCTTTCCCCATTTCACAAACTTTCCGAGGTGCCACTAACTGATCAATCTCTCGATTTATTCTATGAGTTGTCTACAGTCATTTGTATTGTGCCCGTTGGTGTTATGAAAAGTGACAATATTTGTCCTTATTTCTCCTTTCAGGTTCACTAATTAGGGGTGGAGGTTTCTTCCATATACTCTGATCTTTGAAGGCTGCAAACACTTCAGCGGGTGTGGTATTAAGTGGTGTATATTTGTGAGCCTCCAATGGTGCGTATTTAAAGGTCTCTTGGTACTTGGGAGCATGTCTATATTCCTTTTTGTTTTCTTACTTTTCTCATTTTTTTTCTTCTATACCTCATTTCTGTCTCACCAATATGTTCTCCCCTCATTTTCTTGGAGAACTGGTTAAAGGTGTAGGCATCATCCTACTTTATATATTTTTGTGCGAGGACCAACGTATCTTCTAAAGTGCAAGGTGCATGTCTACAATGGGCTTTAAAATAATCATGATGAGTTGATCCATTTTGGAGGGCCTCGACTGCTCTAGCCTGGTCCAAACTAGTGATTTTTAGAGCCTATTTATTTAATCTGGCTATGTAATCCCGTAGTGACTCACCTTTTTTTTTGAGTCACTGTCTCGAGGAACTGTGTCCTCCTTTCTGTTGGGATGCTTGAGGCAAACCTCTTCATTCAATTCTACGAACTGAGGGAAGGAGTGAATGCTCTTTTCTAGTAAGCCATCGAACTACCTTGTCGCAACTCCTTCTAGGGTTCCTCAAAAGGCCCTTCATAACACTGCATTATTAATTATCTAGAGCTCGACTGCATGTTTGTAATCAAGAACATGAACTCTTGAATATGCTTCTCCACTGTATTTTTTCAGTGTAAGTGGTTTGAATTTATTTGGCATTCAATAATCTTGAATCTCCTTAATGAAAGATGACTTGAGAGCTAAGGACAGGCTCCTATATGTTCCTTTCCTCATTCTGTCTCTTTCAATTTCCTCCGAAATCCTCTTCGCTTCTGCCTTAAGGTCATGTGGCTCATATCCGCTAAACTCTTCTTTCAACTGCCATCATCCTTTTTGGCTCCTCCCCTCCTAAGTTATTCATCAACATAAGCTTTTTCCTCCCTTTTATTTTATCTTATATTCCACCTATCTCCACTTTTTCGTTCATTCCCCTTCACACTGTCTTGTTGGTCCTTTACTTCTCTTTTTGACCTACGAAACCTTCATTCATTTTCCTTGTCTTCACCATTTCTCATTCTAACGCCACTATTTCCCCTCTTTGATCCCCTTTACTGCTCCAAAAAGGTGTATTGTCTTTTCTTCTTGAAGGATGGTATGATTCTCTCATTTAATTTTCCCTCTTATATTTCCCTCTCCTTCTTCTCCCACCCCTTTCTTTCGATTTCTCTCTTACGCCAGAGTTATCCCTTCTATTCGAGCCATCTCTCCTACTTCCCAACTCTGCCCTTTTTCCCTTACTCCCCTCTTCTACCCTTTCCTTTACCCGATTTGTGCCTCCTTGAGGCTCCCATTTGAAAGCAAGACGTCTTGATGCACTATGAGTGCAGGTTTTCTAGTCCTATTTTGGGCATGAGGTGTGTATTGGAGGGCTAAGGCTCGTAATGTTTGGGCAATTCTATTGAGTTGAGTGGCCATGTTATGAAAGAGTTGGATGCTAATGGAGTTATCGGTTAAGCTAGGTGTGAACATCTAATTCTCAACCCTTGGATCCCGATGAGGAAGGAAAAAGCCTCTTTTATCAAGAAATGAGTTCACAAGTCATTGTTCTAAGGTTTTGGAGGGTAAAAACTGAACCAGAAAGTGGAAGGCTTGAAAAATTGCAAAAATTCAAAGTTTGGGCTGCTAGGAAGGAGTAGGCCTAGGCTTGCACCCTATGGATGGGGCGACATACACCCTATACTCCCCTGGCTCGTTTGTTCTTCTTGCTCCCACACATGGGGTGCACACCAAGGCATGCGCCCCATGCATGAGGCACATGCCAGGGTTCAGAATTCAAATTTCCTTGTTTACAGATTCTCTTGTCTGATTTTCTTCCTAATCTATCCAAAACCCTTTTATGGTAAGTGGATATTCAGGGGATTCTTTTCTAAATAGAAAAAAAAGATTTATTTCCTAAATTAAAAAGTTTGCTAAAAAAGGAAATGATTTTCCTTCCTAAACTGAGAGCTTCAGCCTATAAATGGAGGCTGAAGCTTCCCTTCAAAAGGTTTTGAAATTTTTTTAGGGAGGTTATAGTTTTATGGGAGATCAGAACAAAATTAAAAAATCAGAGAGAGAAACATAGGGGAATTAGAGAAAAATTAGAGAGAGAAACACAGGGGAATTAGAGAAAAATTAGAGAGCGAGAATAAAAAGAAACTCTAAAAAAACCTAAGAATCAAAGCTTGTGAATCTTTCTTGATAAGAGAAGGTAAGAAAAGGAAAAACTACAAAAAGCCATTGAGGTTTAAAAGTTTAAAAACCAATGATTTTCAATGTTTCTAGATCATCCCATGATTTAGTATGCCAAGGGATAGGTTTCAAAGAAAAGACTTTTTGATTTTATGTTTTTTAATTACTTACACATGTTCATCATTGTAACTTTACTGTTTATTTTTAATTATCTACTCAATTCTCAGTGTTCAATACCAATTCTTGATTCACTGAAATCTAGTATTTCTCTTTTAGATTTTCATATTATCTACTCTTTATATGGTTTCTAATCATTTTTTTGGAGTTTTGTGAGTCATTGGAGGTGATTCGAACCCCCCAGAAGTAGAAATTGAGATCCAAAAGCGAAGGAACAGAAAAGGCGAATACAAATATCTGCTTAGAAGATTAGGGGCCTGTGCCCTATCCATAGGGCACACATCGCCTCGTGCGCCCCATCCATGGGGAGTACACTACCCTATACGCCCTACACGGGCAGAATCGCGCTGTGTCATTTCCATTTCAATTATTTTCGTTTTTATTTATTTTTAGTTCTAGTAGCCTTTTTATTCTCTTTCTGTATTGTTTGTAATTTGTAACAAAATAATAATAATGAATTGATTCCCTCCATCCCCTTTAGTAATTAGGTTAGACCTTAGGTTTAAATTAAACTGATTTAGAATAATTTGGTAAATTTATTTTTCTGTTTAAATTGCATGAAAACAATAGGTTTACATCATCATTAATTAAGTTAATTTTCTTTATTATTCATATTCTTGTTTATTTATTTAATTTTATTAATTGAATTAATTAATTGATTAGGTTAAAATCAATTTGGTAAATTTACACTTTTGTTGGAATTGCATTAAAATGGATTAGTAAATAAGATGATATTTTTATAATTATTGTATGCTTTTATATTAATTATATTTGTCTTAATAAAATTGATTAATTGAAATGGCTTGAAATATAAACTGTCATTATTAAAAGCCCAAATAAAGCTCAACCCATCCTAAATTAAAGAAAACCAGTAAGTGAAAGTCAGCCTCATAGCTAGGCGAGCTCAGGTGCCTAACACATTTCCAAGCCAGTACCTAACTTCCTTACCTTGATCTTTGGACTAAGGTGATTAGGTAATAAGCAAGGAATCCTAGTCACCTCTTTTTCCTAGTTTTTAAAGAATTAGGTGGCGACTCCTTTTCTCATGTTCTTCCCCCAATTCTAAATTGGAAAGTAGTATAGAGTCCATTCATCCGGGGCTAGAAAACTAGTTGTGATACCAGGGTTGGGAACTAAGAATGGGGTTGATGATTTGAGAGATCAAGGCGTTCCTTACTAGGGTGACATGGTCTCCTAGGGTTGGGGTTTCTCTTGGTGGTATTTGATTTGAAAAAGATGGCTCTATTAGGTATATATGAGGCATTTTCTAGAGAATATCTCTAGGGTTTTTCATGAAGATGGGTTTTCTTGAGGTCCAAAAAATAAGAATTTGTTAAGAATGTGAGAAAGCAATGAGCTGTAAATGTTATAGTCCTCAGAGAAAGAAAAGAATGCAAAAGAGATCCAATGATTGAACTAAACGTTTTCCACAGATGGCGTCATTTGATGATCCAAAGATTTTCAAAAAGAGGTGATGGATCTCTTTTGTTTGGCCCTAGGCCTTGAAGGGTTTTTAGACCTGCAAGATGAACAAACGAGCATCAAAGTGCTAAGCCTTGACTTGTTAAGGCCTCTTCGATGCCTAAGTCGGTGGCTTGATTACTTAGGGTACTCAAGGAAGAAGATGATCTACCTTCAGAGAATATTCTAGCAACAGAAGAGGATAAGAAGTTGTAGAATGAAAATAAGAATAGTGTTAGATGAGAATATTTGTCTTATACCATATGTGCCAGCAGAAAATAAGTTGGTTGGTATACAAATGTCTCATTTCATTGGTGTGCAAGGAGCTTAGCCAAGATAGCGTGAACAAAACCCTAGGATGTCAGGCTCCTGCTTTTGCGTTGTCTTCCTCGTGTCAGGGCTGCACTTTGGCCGAATGTCAGGATCAAGCCTTATCCTAGTTTGCTAGTGATTGACATACCTTGAGTTTCCAGTACGGATAACCATGCATTGTGGCATGATTGAGCGTGTGAGTGGTTTTAGCTCATTATCTAGAAAAGCTAGTATAGGATGGGGACTATAGACCTTGCAAGCTAGGCCTGACCTGGCGAAGGAGTATTTTGGTGAGACACTTTCACAGGGGTGGCCTCGCATTGGACGAGTTTTGAGAGATCTTTGTCATAAGCTATCTTCAAAGATTTCTTCTTCTGGGCCCTCTAAACTCATTTATACTCTTTTAAGAGGTGGGTCTAATATCATGTTCAAGACCCAAAGGTAATGGTTAGAATTATTACTCATCAAATATCTTCCTAGTTCCTATTACAAGATTTTTATCTTAATTATTGTTAATTATTTTTAAAATTATATATCATTTTCTTCAAAATTCTTTGTCAAAACAATAAAATAGAATACTTGTGCATGTCTATTGGACTTATAAAATTACAATTTTATAAGTCCAATAGAGTTCAAAAACTGTTTGTTGAAAGCACTTTGAACATAATACTAAAGAAATATTAAGGGCTCGTTTATTTCGAAAGATTTCAGTGAAAGATTTTGCAAAATTCATGAATTGTAATTCAGTCATTTATTTAATTTGAAAAATTAAGTTACATTTCATAAATTTGTTAAAATTTATCATGCTCCAAAATCTTAAAAAATGAAAATTTTGAAAATTCACATGAGATGCAGGTTTTTTATTACATGAATTTTGTTCAAATCCATATATTTTAACTAAATTTATGAATTTAAAATTCATTATACCGAACGAGGCCTAAGAAATTATATTATTGCTTTCTCTATGCTCCGTCCAAAACAAATCAGATCACATTTTCAAGCCCTCCATAGTAGCAAATTACTATATATATATAATTTTATTTTTTCAGTACATCCAAATTTTTTTAAAGAAAGAACGGTTAAAATTTGAATTATTGATATTTTGCAGTATCAATCAGCACTCGATTACTGAATTACAAAGCTATAAGACTCTTTTATTTCTGCTAATCTACCGAGAATTGCAGCTGTGAGAGATTTGATTAAGGAGAGAATATGTCATCTCCACAAATACATTTCCAGACTTGGGGATAATAGTATTCCTTCTCTTTCAACTCCATTGCTTTGATTGATACTTGAACTGGTATACAAGGCTTGCATTGGTTGCACTTTGAATGACATCTAGCAGGAAATGACCCTCTCATTGCCTTTCCACCTCTTCCTTTGAATAGCTTCAATTCTTTGACAATTACCTCACCACCCACCTACAATAATTTATTCAATTATTGACTGCTTTTTTCGTACTGCAAAGATTCAAAATTTAAAATTTGACAATTCTTTTTCATTCTATTTAAAAAAAAAAAATTAATGTGAAAATTTTTAATCTAAGTTAATTTCATTTTGTCAATAGAATTGAATTGAATTTTGTATAAAAATTATTTCAAATAGTGTGTAAAGACATAATGAATTTAATTTATTTAATTACTTTTATTTATTTAAAAATAACTAATGATTTTAGTAATATAGAAGACTAGAATATACGTTATAAGTATATTTTTAAATTTAATTCTGAATTAAGTTTAATTAAACTGAGTTCGTACAAATTAAATTTAAATGACATGATTTCTATTTAATTTAAAGCAATTTAAATGATATAAATCACCTAATTTCAAAATTGATAAAATAAAATTTATTTTAATTAAATTTTTGCAAAATATGAATTTGCAAATAGAATTCAAGAATTTTTCTGATATAAAAATAAAAATAATTAAGATACATACTATGAGTTTCTGGGTGCACTTACTGGTGCAGGTGAAGGTGAAGAAGACTGAACTAGCTCATGTGAGTAGACAATGGAATAATGAACTAAAATTGTGAAAAAGATGGCCAAGATTTTTGTGGTAAGCTTTGATCTTTCTTTCATTTCTGCAAGATTTTAGAACTGGAAGCTTTTTTGAGTTTATTTGTAAGTATATTAATTAATTTATAAACTGGTGATTTGATTTAAATTGAAATGGTCTAGCTAGTTTGTTCAAGAAATTGGCAAAGAATGCATGAGATTTAATTATGATTTTACCCTTTTGTTTGATAAGATTATTAGAAATGGTCAAGATTCCTTTTGTAAGTTGAGATCAGAAGATTGCACATGCATCATCTTTAATCATCTCTGTACTTATAATACAGATTGTGACATATGATAATGTTAATTAATTCAATTTCTGGTATTTCCTAATCTTTTTAAAAATTTAAATTAGAAACAAAATATTGCACTAAGTAAGATATTCCATATTTATTATAAATAATATTTATATATTAATATAGGTAATGGATTGGTTTAATTAGTAGAAAGCTATAAGCATTATGAATTTTGTTTAATTTGTTGTAGTTTAATATCGGTGACATTATTTATATATTAATTATATATTCGTATTTATAAAGTATCTAAACCCATTTCATTGGAATCAGACATGATAAATTTACTATTTTTAGTTTTACAATATTTTTTTTTAACTCCCTTATTAACCAGGTTAACTCTTGAAATTTACAGCTCGTTTGAAACAAATAAATTGTATAAAATTTTGTGAAATTCATCACATTTTTTTACAATTTTATGTTTGGAGCATTAAAAAATATTCATTTTAATCCTACGAATTTAATTTTATAGAATTGAATATAACTAAATCAAATTCTATCAAAATATGTGAAATTTTTAAATGAATTTTAAAAAAATAACAAAATTATATTAAAAACAAAAATACTATTATTTTTTCTCTTTTATTGTACTTTTTCTCACTCCTCTCTCTCCCTCCTCTTTTCTTTCTCTCTCTCTCTAACATTTTTCTCACTTTACTTTTTTTTATTACTTTTTTTCTTCCAATAATTTTTTATTTATTTATAAATTAAATATTAATCATAAAATATAAAATATAATTAATTTTAGTTGCTTTATTTTTTAATTATATTTATTTTATTAAAAGGTATTTTAAGAAATAAGAAAAAAAAACTTAATTATAGATTTGTTCTAAACACAAAAATATGAAATTCAATTGAATTCTATATTTTAAATTTTAGCTTTTTAAACATGTCTATTTGAAATTTATTTACAAATGAATTTTATATTTATAATTTATTTATTTCGAACGAACTAATAGTGTTATAATAATTGTATTACTTTAAGGCAAGTTTTTTAAGCATGGTTTGATGGAGACGCATTCTCATAAATATCGAAAATAGATACTTATATGTGTCAATGTTAACAAGATATTTCTAATTCAGCTCAAAAGAAAGAACCCAAGTATATTAAACTTTTTAAGTGACACACTAAGAGATAGTTTAGCGATAAGTGCATTTTTCTCTTAGTAAAAGACTCAAAATCGATTTTCTTCCCCATTGTTAAAAAAAAACTTTTAAGTGTAAAGAAGTGACAATTAATTTTTTTTTTTTTTTTTTATATAAAATGATAAAAATCTTAAACAAAAAGCTTGAGTATTTCAGTTGGTTAGAATGTTTGGTTGTTAACCACAAGGTCGAAAATTCAAGCCTTTTCTCTAGTGAAATATTTTAAAATTTTCTAAACAAAATTGCATAGTAACAAGATCAAAGATGCAAATTCTTGGAGTAGCAAAATATGCATGCCATTTTCTTTACTAAAAGTATCACTATAATTATAAAAATAATACATATAATTAATATAAACTCATTTCCTCTTCATAACCTAACACATCAGATGACAGTGTGCTTATTATATGGACATGATATATCTCTCAATTCCACTTTGGCCAAGCCTAACATCAAGATGGTGCCTCACCTGTCTCTCACTAGGAGATCCAATTATAAAAGTGTGCTGCCCTGTGACCAATTTCCTTTTCCCTTCACTATCCACCGAACTAAGTCTCTTGCACACATCTATTGTCATAGTCACATTTTGTGTCTTCCCTTTCTTCACCTCCACCCTACTAAACCCAACCAATTCCAAATTTGGAGCACCACTTACTTCTTTAGAGCTAGATGGCTTCCAAAACACTAGCACCACATGATCTCCACTAATTGGTCCACTGTTTCTCACTCCAATTACAAGAGCAAGTACTAAACGTGTGCAATTCACATTTGAAATATCAATTGCTTGGCCATTTGCATAAGGGTATTGTTCAATTGAGAGAATGCTATTATGTGGGTTATTGTTGACATTAGAACTCAAGTGGACTAGTAGAGTAGATGGGGCTGAAATTATGAAATTGGAGAAAGTTGAATAGCTTAGTCCATGACCAAAATTGTATAGAGATTTCCCTGTGTAAAATCTGTAGGTTCTTCCAGGGAAGTTCTCCGTGGCATTGGCTCTCATGTTCATGTTTGTCATTGGTACATTATCTGCATACTCTTGTGGGTACCATGTAAATGGAGACCTTCCAGCTAAAAACCCAAAAAATAAATAAATAAATAAATAAATAGTGGCAAAGTCAGAAATTTTGATCAATCAGAGGACACAGAAGTACATCTAATTTTATTTAACAAAGCACTACCTATATTAAATATTTGAATGTTTTAAATTAATTTCAACTCTTCTTTTTGTAATTGAATTTCAACTAAACATATATTGTACGTATGTATAAACTTATTAAGTAATAAATTGTCAATTTGGTCAGAAAAAATTCAATCACAATGCTTTCTATATAATGAAAAACAATTAAAATATTTGTGGGCTAAAAACTTTTAATAATCAATTAAATTTTAATTTAAAAGTCTCATGTCTCAAATTTCAAGTTAGTTTATGAGTGAAATTTTAAGAGGGAATAGGGCACTTAACACAAAAAAAAAAAAAAAAAAAAATAATAATAATAAAATTATATATATATATATATATATATATATATATATATATATATATATATATATATATATATATATATAATTTTTATTTAATAGTAATGTGGTATCATGATTTAGTTTTTATGCATTATACTAAGTCCATCAAAAATAAGAAAATTTAATTAAATCTTAATCTTAATCTAAAACTACTTAGCCTATGGCGATGTATTTATAAGGTGAATTATTGGGCTTCAAAATTGGAAAGTTTACCTGGATTATAGTCTCCAAAAATGACTTGGGCTATAGCATCTCCTCCAGCTTGACCAGGATAGCCCACCCACAAAATCCCACCAATTTTACTCTCATTCCTAGCGAAAGAAATATCAATGGGACTAGCAGACATAACAACAAGAACAACTATTCCATTTGTTGCATTAACAACACTCATTACAAGTTTCTCTTGAAATCCTGGCAATGTCAACTCCTCTCTATCCAAGTCCTCTCGTTCGATCGATTGATCGAGCCCTACCACCACCACCACCACATCAGCCATAGCTGCAGCCTTAGTCGCCGCCTCGATAAGTGTGTCATCAGTACAACTCACTGTCGTACACCCAGCCTGATATGTAACTGATGATACATATTTTTTTAGGCCTTGTAAAGGGGTGGTATACAAACAGGGGATACCTGCATAGTTACTTATCATAGTTGTAGTGACATTGCTATTAGGCCCTATAACAACTAAGTTCTTGGTAGTGTTTTTAGACAAAGGAAGTGCTCCATTGTTGTCTAATAAGACTATTCCTTGTCTTGCAGCATCAATTGCAATTAATTGGTGATCATTACTACATACATCAGACGGTCCAAGATTTCCAAATTGGAGTGATTTTGGATCCCCATCAAAGAAACCGAGTCTCATTAGTACTATAATGTTGTAGATTAATGCCTGGTCTACAATAGATTCTTCTACTTTGTCTAATTTCACTGCATTTTCTGTATACTTCCCTAAAAAATCCCCACAATTCATGTTCAAACCTGCATGTAATTACAATGATCATGTAATTAGTGAAAAATCAGATCAATTAGACTTCAAATTGGGGTTCAAACTGTTATCTCATAGTTCTAGAGACTACTCTAGTACCAAAGAATCTTTCAATGTTTGAATTTTTTGGATTTAGTGTGCAATTTTGTAGTACCTGCTTTCAGGGCAAGAGCAACTGCATCTTCAGGAGTAGCTGTGTAGTTGATTCTGTCATAATAAACTTCAATGGAATCGCAATCAGAGACAATATATCTGCCCAAGAAAATTCAAAAATTTCATTGTTAACTAGGAAAATTCATTATGAAAGATAATTTATATGCACTAATTAATTAATCAACATTTCATAATATATAATTTAAATAAATGAATTAAAGCATAGAGACATTTAATTGTATTAAACTTGAAATATATATAGTAGGTAGGACTAACCCATCAAGATTCCATTGATCTCTAATAATCCCTTTGAGCAGGTCAGGATCAGCACAAGTAGGAATCCCATTCACTCTATTATATGAACACATCACACTGCTGACATGTGCTTCCTCTACACAGCTTTTAAATGGTGGCTGATATGTGTCCTCCAAATCCTGCTTTGTCACCTGCCCAAAACCCAAATAATCTCATTTAACTATAATATGCCAATGGCACAAATCAAGATTTCATAAAGGACTCATCAAGAAGATAATGCAGTTTTAAGTAATTGGGTTATATATATGTATTATATACATACCTTAGCATCAAAGTGAAATCGATCAACACCTTTCCATTTGTCAACATCATAAGCAGTATAATGCTTACAACAGCTTGAGACCTTAAGGTTATCACCAGTAGATGAATCCCCTTCTTCACTAACTTCTTGCAAGCCTCTAACATAATTAACTGCATATCTTGACACTACAAATGGGTCCTCCCCTGGTGTTTCTTGGCCACGGCCCCATCTTGGGTCCCTAAACACATTAACATTAGGACTCCAATAAGTCAACCCGGCTAGACCCACATTGTGCATGGCTCGAGCCTCGGTTGACACTACCTGCCCCATCTTCAACCACAAGGTCTCATTAAAACTAGCTGCAGACAAAATCACTGCTGGGAAGCTAGTGGCACCCGGCACTGTTCCATTAAAACGTACACCAAAACCAACATTTGATACGCCGTGAAGTGCCTCCGACCACCACTCGTAGGCAGGAACGCCTAGCCGGGAAATTCCTGCTGCATGATTTACTAGTTGTTGCACCTTTTCTTGAAGAGTTAAACGGGAAATGAGGTCCTTGGCTCGGTCTTGATAGGAAAGTGATGTGTTGCAAAAGGGGTATTGGCTTGTTTCAGGATTTTTCATGTCACATGCAAAGTTTTGTGGGGCAGTAGGGACTATAAGGAGAACTATTGTAACGAAAAGTATTAAAAGAAGTTGAATTTTCATGATTTCTTGAACTTGATTCATTTTCTTTTGTATTGGCATGAGATTATAAGTAGTGAAATTGGGAGTTTATATATAGTTGAAGTTGGACCACAGAGGTCACAAACATTTTTATTTTCTGTGGAAAAAAGTGGGTTGCTTGTGGTTTCAGGTAATAGATGCTTATGAAGTAATAATATATTTAGGATGCTTGAGCAAAACAAAAGCTTCTTTATAGCTTTGATCTATAGGGGCAATGAATATGTGTTTTTATTTTCAAGAAATATATATTATATATCGTACAAATATCAATTATAAATGTGGAACCTCCCAACACCTCAGTTTTGATCTTACCACTAAACCAAAGTCTCATTAGCCAATAAATATGTTTTTCACCGTATGAGACTTTAAATTTGTGCCATTTTATTTTGAGTCATTTTAAATCATTGAGATAATGTATATAACAAAATCATCTTACTTTTTTTAATCATAAAATGAAATTACATTATAATTTTCTCATAGCACTACTAATATAAACAAATCTACATCATTAGAGCTAAAATCTTCATAAAGAAATAAAATAGATGTCTTACCCTCACATTAGAATCTTGATCGCTAAAATATAAAAAAAACAAACTCATTTATTAGTCAACTTAAATTAAACTCATTTAATCATCATATTACCTCTTTCTTTTAATTATTTATAAGATAGTCTTTTAGGCAACATATCATTTTAAGCAATCTAAATAAAATCAGCCATCTTTTCTAGCTATATGTGTGTTGCTTATTCAATTTTCCAAGGATCACTTTGCGTGAGATTGTGTATTTGATGATCTTTTCATAAATAACTCTTTTTTTTTTATAAAATAAATAACTTTACCTTAGATGGTGTCTGGTAAAATTAAAAATTAAGTACTAAATAAAATAAGTAATATAATTTTTAAATTATAAAAATATTGAAAAATCTAATCACTTATTATAATCTGTGTAAATTTTAAGTTAATAATTTTAACTTATCGCTTTAAGTGATTTTTAAGTTAATTAAGATTTTTAAAATCAACGTTATTAAAGAATTTAAAATAATTAAGTGTTAAAAATTTTAATTTTAAATATTAAATGATATTGTTAAGTACACCCTTAGTGTTTTATTTATTTATTTTTTTTCTCACTAAATGATGATGGTCATAAATTATCATAGTTTCCACCATCTTCTAATTTTGATAAAGCATTAATAAAGAATCTTTTATCAAGTAAACTTTACATGCGTATAGAGATACTCAACGAAGGGTGCCTTAAAAGGAAGTCCAACATTTTTGCTTAGTCCACCAATTCACTAATTAATTAATTAATTTGTGTCATAAAGTAACACCAAGTTTGATTATTTATGTAATATTATTGAAAAGGATCTTCGAATATATGTGATCTTAATCCATATAATTAAAATGTGATTTATGTATATTATAGATCAATTCAGTTGGCCAGTAAATTTATTTCTCACCTTATAATTAAGTAATAAGAATTTGAATTATAAAAGTCCCAATCACACAACATTAATCTTTTTCAAAAAAACAAAATCACACAATATTAATTCACTGCCTTCATAATTAAAAAAAAATTCCTAGTAGTCTCTCATTCTCATTTTCTCTCTAATTCTTCTTTAAGTTTTTTTCTTGAACCACCGTCGATCTTTTCTTTTAATCGGCGATGGTTCCAATATTTTATGTTAGATTTGATATGAATAGCGTCATCTCTACTATTGTTACCACATTCACCACCGACTTCACTTATTCATCCACTACTTACGCGTCCTCCTTTACCATCGCTCGTCGCTCTTTTTGCTCGATTTCGTTTTCTACCTCCTTACTTCCGCCGTCGTCTCTCCATATCCGTTTTTACCATATGTTTGTGGATGAGTTTGTGCTTACTGCTGCTAGGATGATACTTTTCATTTTATTATTTTGTGTTAGATTGTTTTTTGTTTTTTATGTTATTTTGTCTTCTCTTATTGGAAGTTTTGTTTTGTCTTCCCTTGTTGGAAGTTGTTTTTTTATTATGAGTCTGATGGTATGTCTGTGCACTGTTGCGTTTCAAATGCTCGCAAAGAGGACAATGGTTTGTCACATTGTTTCACTATTACAGTCGCAGTTTTTTAAAACCAACTATATGGCAATTGGATGTTCTGTTTAACATTTACGATCTGCGAATCAGTTTGCTCTTGTTAGGGTAGTTGATTCTATATCAGATCCTTTTCTATTGGAATTTGTATTCAGCCACTGATGATTAATGAAATTTAATTTTATTTAAAAAAAAAGAATTTGAATTATAAAACTAAAATATAAATGACATTTTTCTTATTAATCAAATAGTTCTTACATCATTAAGAAGATGCTCTTGAATGAGGGGTAAATTTCACCCATTTGTAGTTTTTCAACTTCAACACGCCACTTAAAAATTCTTAAACTTTAACTAACTTAACATAAATATCCTTGGGTCTAACTTTCGTCAACTGCACTAACAGATAGTTGACGTGGCCATCTAACTCAACAAATTTAAAATATTTAATGCCACATCAGCTATCCGTTATCATTCATTTAAAATATTTAAAATTCTGAGGCATATATCCGCCACCCACAACATTTTAAATTTGTTGACTTGGTTGGCCACGCTAATTATCCGTTAGGGCAGTTGACGGAAGTTAGGCCCAATGACATTTATGTTACAGTTAGTCAAAGTCTAAGAATTTTTAATGAGCGTTTTGAAGTTGGAGGACCACAAAATGCATTAGTCAATAGTTTGAGGACGACGAGTGAAATTTATCCCAATTACAACTATCATTTTGCAATTTATGGCCAATGTAATGTAATAGACTATAACCAACCTTCTACACAACAAACACTTTGAACATCTATATAGATATAAATCCTGAGACAAAATTTTTTTTTTGACATGTGTACTTATTTTTGACACATGAGAATGAAGCTGATATGTAATTTTAAGATTTTTTTACATTATTATTTTTTACGTTGATTTAATTTCTGTTTTTAGGTTTTTTTTTAAAAAAAACTGATATAGAACATATTATCTTTCTCTCTCTCATATCAATCGGATTATGATCACAATTGGATTCAATTGGATTAAGTCCAATCCATACTAATCTTCACATAATATAACCACAATTCTAATAGGAGTATTATGTTTTATTAATAAGACTATTATGTTTTTTTTTTTTTTCCTTTTCACAATAAAATTAGATTTAAAATAAGATTCTTATATTAATAAACCTATTATAAACAATTATTTCCTATATAAATCATCATCAATAAGAGCTCAACACATAAAAAATATTAAACTATTATCAATAGCAAATAAAAAAAAAAAAAAAAAAACAGTAGCAAAACTAGATAAAAAATTGTATGTAAATCTTGCCTTCCACCAAGTTTTTGTTTCAAAGAATATTGCTCTCTTATTCTCTATTCATTTTATTTATTTTTCATCATATAACAAATAGTATCATATTTATGTATTGTCTTTGTTTTCTCTTCATAACAAATAGTGAAATATTATATATGTTTTTGCTTTGTGAGGTTTTATTTGTTAATTTTTAATCAATAGTGGTTCGGTTTACCACATGTCTGCTAATTTTTCTGAGTTATTGTAAATTGTATTTTCAACAAATTAGTACTCTTTTAGAAAATGATTGAATTTTAATTATTTATTTATTCTTCTATCAAATTTTTAATCTAATTTTTTAAACTGACAAAAAAAATGGTTGGTCAATTAGATCAAAACAAACTCCACATGTAACCATGTAAATCAAAATATGTTTTATGCATGTGTATTTGATTTTTATATTCTTAAAACAACAATCAAATCCAATTTAATTTCGTCCAAGACCAAACTCCCTATCCATATTATACATTTACACTATAAAACTTATTTAAATAGCTCTTCAATACCTTACTAATTAATACATCGAAAATTCTAGAAAATATAAACTCATAAATATTTTAGATCATATAAATATTTTGTATTGAAGAAAACCTTGGTCATGCATGTTTAATGTGTGTTTTTGGGTATCTACATAAAAAATAAAAAAATAAAAAAACCTTATTTCGTCACTCTAGGATGTCTATATAAATTTAAAGTTATCCAAATAACTATTTTATGACTACCTATTATTTCATAACAAACTATACAAAAATAAAACACTTATATTTTTAAAAAATGATTCCTACTTAATTGAAACATATAAAATTATGAACTATAAAACTATAATTTACTTTATGAATTATAATTTAATTAATAATTATGTACATTGTCCTATTATAAAAGAGAGATACTTTTATAATCATAATAATTAAGTATTTGTTAGAAGGAATTTCTCAAAAAAAAGAAATGTTGTTTCTGTATTACTATTGGTATATCTCTTACAAAGTATATACATATCCTATTTATAGACCTATGGTATGCACATTTACATACTTGATTATTGGAATGAGTTGACTTATGTGAATGAATTGTTGTGCATGTGGGTGAGTTGGTGTCGTGTATTAAGAAGCCTAACAATATTGACTATGGTGTTGCTGTATTTACACTAATAAACTGTATACTAACAGTTAATACCCCCTCTCAAACTCAAGATGGTGAAGAAAATATCTTAAGTTTGTATCACAGATCTTGAAATCTTGCTGGAAGATGTAATTTTGTAAAGATATCAGCAACTTGATTGGCAGAAGTGACTGAGGTCAAGTGAAGAGTATTACAAATTAGATGGTGTCGAACAAAATGACAATGAATTTCTATGTGTTTTGTGCGTTTATGAAAGACATCATTGCGAGTAATTTGAATGCTACTGTGATTGTCGCAATGTAGGATAGTAGTTGCTGATTGTTTAACCCCCATGTCACTAAGAAGCCAGCAGAGCCATAAAAGTTCGGAACTTGCATCGGCTAAGGCACAATATTCTGCTTCTGTGCTAGAGCGAGCCACAACTGATTGTTTCTTGCTACGCCAAGAAATAAGTAATGTTTTAAGATAAAAACAATAACCCATTACTAATCGTCTATCTGTCGGATCTCCTACCCAATTAGCATCTGAATAGCCAAATAAAATTAAAAAAGATGTAGAAGAGAAAAACAACCCTTGAGATAATGTTCCTTTAATGTAGCGAAGTATGCAAAGAACCGCAACAAAATGAGTAGATCTAGGTGCAGATATGAATTGACTGACAACATAAATAGCATAAGCAATGTTCGGTCTAGTGATTGTGAAATAGATCAAACTTCCAACCAATTGCCTATATAAGGTAGGATCTTCTAGAAGAAAGCTATCAGTTGCAATAAGACGAACATTATATTCAATGGGTGTGGAAGTAGTTTTATTGTCAGTAATTTCCGAGCGAGAAAGCAAATCAGAAGCATATTTTATCTGAGTAAGAGTGGAGCCAGTTGAATCACAAAAGATTTCAAGTCCCAGAAAATAACTAGGAGAGCCAAGATCTTTCCTCTCAAATTAACAATGAAGAAGTAACTTGAGATCAGAAATTTCAGTGACATCATTCCCTGTAATAATCATGTCATCAATATAGAGCAGCAAGAGAGTTATGCCTTGAGTATTCTGTCTGATGAATAAGGCAGAATCATGAGGACTAAAGTGAAAACAAAATTTCTCCAATGTTGAATTGAATTTAGCGAACCAGGCCCGCGAGGCTTGTTTAAGATCATATAGTGCACGGTTGAGACGATAAATTTGTTGTGAAGATGAATAGCCAGGTGGAGGATGCATATAGACTTCTTCCTGCAAATCTCCATTAAGAAAAGCATTTTTGTCATCCATCTGACTAAGTGGCCATTGTTTAATAGTGGCAACAGCTAATAGAAAACGGACAAAAGTTAATCGTGCAACAGGAGCAAAGGTTTCTTCATAGTCAATGCCATATTCTTGTGTGTATCCTTTGGCAACCAGACGGGCTTTATATCGCTCAAATGATTCATCAGAATGAGTTTTAATTTTGTAAATCCACTTACAGCCAATCGGAGTTTTTCCTACAGGAAGATCAACTAAGTCCCTAGTATTAGTTTTCTCAAGAGCTTGGATTTCTTCTGCCATTGCTTGCTGCTAGAGAGGGTCAGAACTAGTCTCACGATAATTACAAGGCTCATGCAAAGAAAAAAAAACTAGAATAACAATGATAATCATTAAAACGGACTGGTTTTTGAGTTACCCGAGTAGAATGACGACGTTCCTCAATTGGTAGAGGAAGAGTAAGGTCAGGTGCAGGTTCAACTATAACAAGCACATTTTCCGCAGACAAGACTATTTCTGGGGTAGGAGAATCAGGTGGTGCTGTTGAATTTATAGACACATCTGTGTCACTAGACGAAAATAACTCAATAAATGGATTAGTAAATATACGATCGGTACTGGAGTCATGAAATTTAAAGATACTAGAAAACATAGTGTTTTCCCAGAAGACAACATGGCGAGAGATATGCAATCTATTGGAAATGGGATCCCAACACCGATAATCTTTATGTTCGATTCCATATCCTAGTAAACAACAGAGACGAGCATGAGATTCTAGTTTTGTGTACTCATGAGGTTGGAGTAAAACAAAACAAGCACATCCAAAGACTTTGAGAAAGTTATAGTCAGGAGACATACCATATAGTTGCTCAAATGGAGAGATATTACCGAGAACTGGAGTGGGAAGATGATTAATGGTATATACAGTGGTTAAAACGACTTCTCCCTAAAATTTTTCAGAACAACCAGAGGATAGTAGGAGTGCTCTAACAGAATCTAAGATATGACGATGTTTTTGTTCAGCTCTACCATTTTGTTGAAAAGTATTAGGATAGGATCGTTGAACTAAAGTTCCTTGTTCATGAAGGAACTGTAAAAGACTGGACTCTTTGTATTCCATAGCATTATCAGTCCGAATGATTTTTATCAGTCGTGAAAATTATGTTTAGACCATCTTTGTAACTGAATATAGATTCGAGGAAGCTCGGATCTATTTTTCATACAAAAGAGCCAAGTAAAACGTGAGTAATTATCAATAAAAACAACAAAATATCGATTACCACCAACTGTGGGGGTAAGAGAAGGTCCCCAAATATCAAAGTGAACTAAACTGAATGGAACATCACAATGAGAGTTATTATTATTGAATGATAAAGCATGTTGTTTAGCAAGTTGATAGTGTGTACATTAAAGTTCTACAGTTTTAATATTCCCTAAAGCACCACTAGAAATTAAAGGATGAAGTTTACTGAGCGAGGCATGATTCAAACGCAAATGCCACTGGAATAATGAAGAAAAACTGGTTGTAGTAAAGAGAGCATTTTGAGGAATTTGGAGGGAAGTGAGCTCAAACAGTCTCTCGATCTTGCGTCCACCACCTAGAAGGCGTCCCGTCCGCAGGTCCTGTACCTGACATCCATTAGAGGAAAAAATGACAGTTAATCCTTGATCACATAGTTGGCCTACGAAGATGAGATCTACAGCTAGGGAAGGCACTAGATACGTATCAGGTAAACTTAGATTAGGAGAAGAAATAGTGCCAACATGACTGATATCCATTTTGCTTCCATCAGCAGTATGAATAGGAGGTAAAAAATTGTTCGTTTTTTTTTTAATTTATTTATAAAAATATGCTAGGATTAGAGGTCATATGATTACTACATGCAGAGAAAAAGAGTGAGGGAGGACAGAGAAAAAGCAAACAAGTTATCTGGTATAGCAGCATTGGCAGAAGATGTTCCAATTTCTAAGTTTGTTCGGGATTTAGGTTGGTTATCTCTCGGTCTTGATGGGCGAGTGAGACAGTTGCTCTTAATATGTCTGAGTTTGTGACAGTATCTACACTCAATGGTTGGACAATTAAAGAAAGAATGGCCAAGTCGATTGCAATTCTTACAGTATTGAGTCTGTGATGGCCTGTGAGTAGCCAGAACCTGTTCAGGAAGTTGGTTTGCCAATTTGCAAATGAGTTTCTTCAAAAATTAATTCTTTGACAACTGTTTCAAGTGTTGGTAGAGGATATCTGTGTAGCAAAGATACTCGAACAGATTCATATTTAGACCGGAGAGCCATGAAAAACTAGATCAAGTGGAGTTGATCTTCAATGATCTTAGCTTGAGTGAGTTGATTCCAAATGAGTTGCATTTGGCTAAGGAAATCATTGACAGACTGTCCAGATTCTTGCTTCATACCATTCAAAATACTCCACAACTGATTGTGATGAGCGAGACTAGAGATTGCACACTTGTTTGCAAGAAAATCCCAAATTTCTTTTCAGTATCAAATTGATAAAATTGTATGTGAATAATCAAAACAGATGTGTTACGAAAGCATGTAATGATATGATGATTTTTACTTTCCCAATCATCAATACGATCATTGTATTTTGACTCAGCTTCATCTTGAGTACAGACAAGTTTGGAAGTTTCACCAGTGACTATTCTACAATATTTAATTTCAACAAGATAGCTTTTCATGCTATTTGCCCAAAGATTGTAGTTAGTGCCATTTAAAATGGTCACAATAGGTTGAGCATCATTGATTTTCTCCATAACTCTAAGATAGAGTGAGAATTTCACAAATCTAATGGCAAAAATGAACTCAGAAGGTTGAAAAATCTTAGGAATCAGTTCCTGATATCTAAAAACCGGTACAAAAGTGGTTAAACTAGTTGGTAAAGCCTAAAGTCAATTGGTTTGATTAAACCAGACCGAGATGACACGTGGCAAACTTTGAGTGGCTGACAGGTGACATGTGGCAAAATCTAATTGGATAGCGTGGTTGACTTTGATGACGTGGCAGATGACACGTGGCACTTACAGGTGACACGTGGTGGATTCTGATTGGATAATGTGGCTGACTGGATGACGTGGGAGTATGACATGTGGCACTAACAGGTGACACATGGCAAAACCTGAGTGGTTGATGTGGATGCCGACTGGATCGTCTTCTTCCTTGGGCAGCGAGTGGGCTGAGTTTCAGTCTTTTTAGGCGGCACGTGAGGGCGTGTCTAGCGTCAGTTTGAGGTGCGGTTGATCTTGAAATTCTTCTGGAGATTAGTGCTTTGTAATGGTGTAGTCAGAAAAAAATTTTAACGTGTGCATGAAAATCAAAAAGTGACAGAATTCTTTGGGACTGAAAAATGAGACTGAAACTTCAGAGTGGCTGGATTTCTTATCTTTTGATTTTAAATGAGATGCATGTGCTCTGATACCATATTAGAAGAAATTTCTCAAAGAAATAAATATTGTTTATGTATTACTTAATATATCTCTTACAAAGTATATACAACCTATTTATAAATTTATGGTATGCACATTTATAGGGTTGATTATTGGAAATGAGCTGATTTGTGTGTGCAAATGAGTTGTTATACATGTGGGTGAGTTGGTACCGTATATTAAGGAGCCTAACATCATTAACTATGGTGTTGTTGTATTTACACTAATAAACTGTATTCTAACAGCTAACACAGCTAATAGTATTAATAAATAAAACAATAGAAACAATCAGCGCATCACGCAAGTATAAGACTAATATATATATATAGTTTGAAAGTTTGAAAGGGAGATTGAGTATGAAAATTAGAAATGCTGATATTAATTATACTGAAATTTCAGCAATTAATGCTTTTTTAACCTTCACATAAATGGTGAGAGATGATTAGTTTCTCACTTTAACTGTCCAAAAGGACGCAGCTTCTGTTTTAATTTTTATTTTTTAAAGGCTTTAGTAACAAACTCTTGTGCTTTTCATTGGGTATAGATGTAGCAACAGGTGTGTGTTTATGCATTTTCAAATATATATATATATATATATATATATATATATATATATATATATATATATATATATATATGTGTGTGTGTGTGGTGTATTCGTCTCCTAATTACGGGAGTCTATTTTTCCGTGAATGATGTAACGGAGAGTGGACTGAAATTTCGGCCTCCCACATCAGTAGTGTAGTGTGTGTGTATGAAATATAAAGATTAACGTGCATTTTCAAAATTATTATGATTTTAAGATGTGTATGTATTCCTTCTTTGTCTCTATGTGTGTGTTTATACATTACGAAAAAAAAAATTATAAAAGTAAGTTTTACCTACACTTAATGTATATAGCAAACTAATGACATAATAATATTTAGAGTAAAAAAGAATATACATGTCTTTTTATTAGGTAAAAAAAATTATAATTTGTATATAATTATACTAAGTATATCTAAATGAGTATATATAATAAAGTGCAAAGAATGTAGAACTAATTAAATAACTTATTTTTATTTTATTTATACTTGAAATATCTATGATAATCCACTTATTTGTTATTTTTATCTTTTTTTTTTATTGTCTTATAACTTTAATTTTAGAATTTAACTTTAATAAAAATAAAGAGTTTTTCCACTTATAAATTCTCAAAAAATTTGTTTAATTTATAATCCGATTGAATTAGTAAAAAGGGGATTCCCTCTATTATTCACGAAAAAGAATTCATTTGTGTGTGTGTGTGTGTGTGTGTGTGTGTTGATGGAGGTTACTTAATTAGTAATTAGAAATATCGGTAAAAAAAAAAAAAAAATTATGTGTATGATTCTTTCTACAATATGCTCTTATGTCACAAAAAAATTCATTCTTCAGATTTTTCCTTTGATTCATATTTGTTGGTTAGAAAAAAAAAATCATTTTTAACTAAATTTTTTTATTTTTAACTAAATTAAATTATAATATCTCCGACCATTATAAACCCTTAAATTTGATAGTTTAAATCCTAACCATTCATCGTTTTGAAATGATTAAATAATATTTAAAAATCATTAAAACTTTCTTTACAAGTTA
>CATKHJ010805280.1:0-13130 GCA_949750685.1 Vernicia montana | reverse complement strand
CCTAAATGCTTCTATAGGAGTTTAAAACCCAGTCCAAATCCTAAAACAATGTGTGCATTCAATGCTCAATATTACTTGTACGATAATCTTCTCTTTCCTTCAAAATCAAGCCACACTTCAGCAGCTGCCGCTCCTAACCTATCCATAAAGGCCATCTTACTGGACCTTCTCATCTAGTGTTCCAAGTGGTGGCTATGCCTAAAATACTGATGGACTGCCAAATAGTTAACCATGGAACAGTTCAGCTTCAAGCCCATTCACCCCCACTCCATCTTTGATTACACAACTATACAAATGCATGCATGTATCCAAATAGATTTAATGAATGAACAATACTTAAACATTTCCTACTATTTCTCAGCATATTCTTCAGTGTTCATTACATGAGCCTTTTATATAGTGTTGATCATGATTAAAACCCCCACCTGAATAAAGAAACAGGATTCATGTAACAGATAGAAACAAGGTTTGTATTTAACTACAGCTGAAATTCAATGACACAACATAAATCTGACAAGTATGAATTTAGTGAAGTTAAATTAGGATAGAGAGCGATAGAAATTAAGGGAATTAATTTAATGTTTAGTTAAATGATATTTATTAAACACAGCTTTTATTTGGTTGGTCAGATACAAGAATATGGATAAACGCTCATTCAAAAATGCATTTAAAATACCTAAAGAGGTGTAATTACAAAATTACTCTTTAACATTTACAAGTCCAAATTTTTAGTCATGCAATTTGAACTAAAACTCAAATTCAAACCACTGAATGTCAAATTACTTGTCCAAATTCAATCTGAGATAAAAATATAGATTAAGCTCTCAATCACACACAAGGAGCACAAAAGAGGGATTACCTTAGAGCTGTCATTACTTGCAAGGAGACATGTAAGAGTCTGAAGGACATTTAAAACTAACTTCTCCCCGTTTGCTTCATCAAGGTTACCATTCAGTAAAGAGACAACATGTAAAAAGCATTCACCATCACGAAACAAGGCCTGATAGTACTGAAGGAGAGAGAGAGAAAAAAAAAATGGTAAGACATCAAAACTACGTAAAAGCAAAATCCCAACATAAGCAACCCCAAACCTCCTCCCTTAAGTTCTGCTTCTCCAAAGCCCACAAACCCGAAGGGAAAAAAAAAAAAAAAAAAAAAAAAAAAAAGAAGCAGAAGAAGGGTCCATGTGAGGGTAAAAATTTACCTCAGAATCAGTCAAGAGCATTTCTCTCATTCCAACCAATAGATCAATAGATAGTTGTGCAAAACTTTTCTCCCTTTCCTTTATTTGAGTAAATGTTTCTAAATATTTTGAACATAATAGCAACTTTGCCTTATAATCTTCCACAGATGATGGTACTATCTGAAGAGGTGGAAAAGGTAAGAGTTCAATTGCCCAGACACTTTAGCTTTAGCAACAAAAACTTACAAGCCAAGCAAACACAAGTATAATGAAATACCTTCATGAGATCAAGAATGTGGTTAAGAACAATATTTCGCATGCCTTCCTCCCAAAATAAATCAAATAAACAATCAACGCAAGTCGAATCACGCAAAACAAAACTTCTTGCATCATCTGCTATTGAGAAAAATTCTGTGAACAGACTCATGCATGTTTCCATGCATTCGTGACGAGTGTCAGCCATCTCAGGCAAATTAGATATCAGGTCACTAGAAGGTGGAAGCACTTTCTCTAGAGAAGGGCTTATATTTCCAGACCTTCTAGACTCTTTCGCTTGGATGGAAGCAACTTTGAGCACACGAGGAACTGCACCAAGTGCCTTAAAGGAAGCAATAGTTTTCTCAGATGAAAGCTGTAATATACGAAGTAGACTCTTTGCAACAACACTGGCAATGTCAGGATGACAAGCAGATTGTTCAAGGGCATCCAACAAACCAGACAACTCAGGCTGCAACAAATAGGAAAAAATAAGAAAAAATGCAGGACTATTTCAGTAATTGTGGCCTTTGCTCACATATACAAAAGGAGCACCAGATAATCCGAACATCCAAATACCGAAAACCTAAAAGAACAGTAATTACAATGAAATAAAATATAATGAAACTAACAACCACATATAAATTGTCCTCACAAATCCCAGCTTGTCCATAGATACTGATTTTTAGACACACAAAGATCAGTATTTTTTCATTTCCAAATGGCATTATAAACAACGAGGTAGAAGCATCAGCCATGCTATGATTACTCTTCCCCTTCTTTTGAGAAGAGGGTGTCATTCATACCAAGAACAGAAAAAGATGGACCATGGCTTAAAGGAAGCTTTTGAAACAGCAAATGCTTTAGTAGTTTCCCCATCTCCTTAAATACACACTCACATAGGGCAACTTAATAAGTTCAACATCAAAATTCATGTCCCTTTCCCACTTGTACACCAAAAAGGCAAAAAACATAAAACTCAAAAAACTACCAAACTAATGTTTGCAAAAATATCCTCAAGGAAATGAATGGACCTACCAAATTATGCACACTTCCATTACAAGTTGCTGCAAATTCCACAAATGAAATTATTTCGATCTGAATGATTTCAATATTACTAGCCTTTGTTTGACTGTTAGTGCTACTAGAGGGAGAAGTTGTTTCAAGCTTCCCCACAAATCCTTCATTGCAAGAATAATGCTCTCCAGAAATTTCTTCTGAAGCTGGTCCTAAATAGAAAAAATCTTCAGAGAAGATTAGGTCCCATATCCCCTCTTCCCTGCATACTTCAAGTGACACAGGTGATGAAGCAAGAACCTTCCTGAAGGCATCAAGAACAGAATGCTGCAATGCATTCACAAAGACCCTGCAGGTATAGGATAAACGAGCAAAATAAGAAAGATGGGAAAAGCAAAATAAAGGAACTGTCAAAAGGGGGTAAAATGAACAGCTTGCTAGCAAAATTCTAGCCACTGACATCCTAAGTCCTTCAACAACCACAAACGAGAAAAATGCAGCATGCAGTTTGAATCAGTCACCTTAAATGGCTTGGCAATTCATTTTGAGTCGAACAAGCCTTGATGCATGGGAAGATGGTAAGAAGAACCCTTAAGGCCCACTTAATTGAAAGTTCACTATACGCTGAAGAAATTGGCATGGTAATTCGACCAGTGCTTTCAGGGACATTATGAGATTTAATATTTTCTGGAGTAGCTATGAATGAACAAAGAACCCTGCTCAACTTGACAACATATTCATTCCAAAATTGAGAATAAGAAGCATCAGCTGGAAGGGAAAAAGAAAGCTCCATCTTTACATGATTCTCACTCGAGTCAAGAACTGGAATTTGAAAATCATCCTGCATAGACGAATCCTTGGCCTTCTGCTTGTACTCTTGAAGCATGAAGGCAAGTGAACAAAAGCTATTTGCAAATTTATGAATTCTTCCGTTTTCACAAAGAAATTGCAAGTTGTTCAAATTACCGAAGCTGAATACTTGTTAAGGAAATTAAAAAGTTTTAGAACATAACTTACAGCACAAAATATAAGTTACCATTTTTTTCACTTTTTGAGCCAAGAAAAATGGTAAATGTGGGTAACAGATTACCTCCTACACAGCCTTTATATTTGAAAAGCGATGGACAAATTCAAAGCCAGAGTAAATTCCATATATGCATTTTCAAACAACATTCAAACTTCCTTTAACACAAAAGAGGTAGAATAGAGCACTCAAAATCTTGTATCTGTAAGAGAAAATAAGCATTTGACTTCATTAAGAATGGGAAATTTTAAGGATACACAGCCTCTCTCATAACTGTTAAGGAAAGAATGTGAAGCTGGAAAATTTTCAGCAAAAGATTCTCATCTCTGCAATAAAATGTAAACCACTACATCAGAACATCCACAATAAAGAATCTTATGCAAGGAACAAAGCTCGCATTTGAAATCATAAATAAAAATGAAACAAATAATCAACATCAAATAGCTTGTCATTGCATCTTATTACCACAAGCAATACTGTCAAGCTTTCATGATTATCAATTATCAATTTTTTTTTTCTTGAAATAGTATCAACACACAGGCAACAGCACATATGACACTCTTCAGGTCAACTAAACTAAGCCCAGATGTTTCACACAGTGAATCCAATTACATTCAATGTGAGAGAGAGAGAGAGAGAAAGAGAGTAACAAGAAAAAGGCACAAAGAATCAACTAAAAACTACAACCACTAGCAATACCAGAACATTGGAAGGTAGATCAAAAGAAGTTTCAACATCCAAATCTCTCACTATCTGCATGGTAATGAGGAGAAACTTTGAAAGGGATTCATCTTGGCAAAGTACCAAGTTTACCAGAAATGGTTTATGGCATAACGCAGGTATTGTTCTCACAGACTGTTGTCTAGACCATCCCTTAACACTGGGCTATCCCACATGAAACAGGTAATAGCATGGGTTGTGTGTGCTAGCAGGATGCATTGGAACTACTCAGAATAGAATTTGGAAATAGATAAAACCAATACTTGAACAGGCACCAGCACCTTACAACCACTCCCCATAACCAAGTATGGAGATCTTCAAGGTCCTTACAGTTTCTGATAGAAGTAGGGATATGATCTTCAGAAACGGCTTTCATGCAATAAGGGAGCTTATGTGTAATTAGCTTTATCAGGTCCATAATCTAGGATGCACATTTATATGTAATGTAAGGACCTCCTGTACAATAATATATACCCATATATGCACCTCCTGTATAATGCTTTCAAACGCATGAGTTGTAGGATATTCATAGTTTACCAGAAGCAAACTATGAAAACACATAGTAACACAATTAGAAGTCTTGAATCAGAATAAACTGTGTATTGAACATGATAGGGATGATGCTATATCAATCATACTCCATACTATTCAAATCATTGATTTCATTAGGACATGAAAAATGGCCTTGGCAGACAATGACATGGACACAGATGGACATTTAAACACTCTTGTAATGAAAAAACACAATGAATTAATCAGTTTCTGTTTTACCATAGAACTACACTGCCCACAGGAATTCATATTTCCCCAGTATCAACATTGCCAAAAACATCAGAAAACTACCATGTTGAAATCATCATCATGCTTGATAAATATTCTGCTTAGTGTTCATCAATGCTCCCACACAATATGCAAATCATATAAGATTACTTAAAAGTGCAACTTGAACAAATTAACAAAATTACCTCTTATCATCAACATGAGAGGCATTCTTCAACAAAAGCACATTAATGGATGGAACTCCTAGTCCATCCAACAGAACTTCAAGCCCTCCGATACTTTTAAAATGACTTTGACCCCGTGGATTCTCCGATAATGCTAAATGAAGGGTCTTCATAGTCAAGTATTGAAGTGATACATCCATCCACTGTTTTTTCAAGCTAAACCTTCTGATGACACGCAGCAGCTCTGGAACACAAATAATTTCAGTGAATGAAAAATTGAATGCCAAAATAATAAAAGTTACATCAGAAGTACTATTTTAATTTGTTTTAATAAAAATGACATTTGAAATTGCCATAAAAAATTTAACTTCAATGCTCAAGGGAACTTGAATGATGGCAGTGATAATTATTGCAGGAGTTCCAAAATTCTATTCTCTTTCCCACAGGAATGAAGCAGCAGTAAAAAAAATCATCAAATATACCGAAATTATGTACAACACACGAATTAATGATATGCAACTGTAACATCACTCTCCAGACATAAGCTGCCAACATGTTGCTGTTTAAGTGCCTGATTCCAACACTGTTGAAACACATATTGAATGACATTAAATGTTTCACAAATCAAAGGGCTGAAATATTCATAAACATGTGGAAGCAACATGAAAAACTGGATTCCGATGATAACTAAACCAAGCTCTGTTCAACATTAAAAATAACTAATTGACATAGATCAAGCATATTTACTTATAGCCACAGAACAAAGATTCCCCTTGAAGATATAAGAAGGTAAATTTTATGACATCCAGACAACAATTTGTTTATCAGATATGCAACAAATTACAGGATCTCATAAATCAGTCTTCAGTATAACATAAAAATTTATATGGCAATCCAAATTTGTTGGGTCCTAATCTCCCACCTTCTCAAACAAGTCATGACAACACGCATAAAGAAACTTGGAAGTGCCTACCTTACCTACTAACCAATTGAGGCCACCAGCTTCCATCACTGACACAACTGCCTTTTGATGCCAATATACCCTTGTTTCAGTTGGAATCTTCAAACTACTAGAAGAGTCAACTGAGGATGAAGCCCATGTTGAGACAGAAAAATCTACAGAACCACTGTACAGCTGAGCTTTGTCTTTGTCATTGTCATATTCATTTGTATTAAGATCAATAAAGCTACATATTATTGACACCACATATACAAGTATTTGTTGCAAAAGTTCCATCTTCTCTACAATAACATTAGACAAATTTTCTTCACCAGATAGTGCACTAGTGAATGCTTTGAGTTGAACAACAGCCCCTGAGAAAAAGAAAAAACAAAACATGGGCATGGGCACAATAAACAGAAACTTTTTATTAATACATAAAACTACAAAACTATAAAAAGAGTGCACTTTAGAAAGTAATGCAACAAGAGATTTGGTTGGAAGGCATCAAGGTACAGAAAGTGCATCACTTCTAGTCCTAGAAAAACAGCTAGGGAGAGAATATTTCATCAATTAGATGTCAAAGCAACTAGAAGGCATCAACATTTCAAAAGGAAAATGCAAGTAGGTGATAACATTAAGAATACCTTTCATTAATGCAGTTAGCTTTTGGATTCCACCATAGTAGCCAAAAACTCTACAATTACGCATTGAACGGGTTATTATTGTTAAAGCATCCAGTCCATGCAACCCTTCAGATAGGAGATTCAAGCTTGTGGAAGTCTCTGGTAAGTCTTTTTTGGAGGGCACCACAGTGGTATTTACTGGATTGACAGTGAATAATATATTAGAATAACAGCAAATAAAAGATAAATAACCATTAAGGCACTGGATTCACACTGAATATGAACAAATTTTTCACCATTGCCATCTCATAAAAGAGTGTACAATTGTTAGCATTGCACCAACAAACATGTTCTTAACATCCAGCCACTTAAAGTAAATTTCTTAGCACTAACAACCCATTAGAAACATAGCTTTACAACACATAAGAAACATAGCAGACAGTTTACCAACAGGTTTGCTAACAATAAACTACTCTCTGAACCAATCTACTATACAATAGATTAGAAAAGTCAACTTACAATCAACTACCAAAGTGGTTAATTTTGTTATCTCTTCAGTCAATAACAGAATGACTTCAGCAGGGTGTCCAGCAGAGCAGCCAACAACCATATCATCAACTTCTAATGGATATTCCATGGGATGGACGGTAAAAGAAGCAGACTCTGGCAACTGGCCAGAATTAACAGGTTCCCAGTTCTTGTACACCATTAGAAATTGCTTAATGAAAACATGGACCAGCTTGTTCTTTTCAACCTAAAGATTATGTGAAAACAAAGAAAGATCAAAAAGACAGGACTATATAAAAATTAGTGCAAAGAAAATTTTCTTCAAAAACAATTTTACTTGGCTTTATTAATAAAATAGAAAACACCATCAGATACTCAATCTCTGCAGCCTGTCAAGCCAGCACAATAATTTCTTCAACCACTTGCTTTATTAAGAAGTAAATATTACCTCCCACTAAAGCTAATCATATTTTCCAGTGCAGTAACTACATCAATTTAATTATCATCTATATATTCAATGGTAAACTATACATGAAATATCAACACAGAGACATAAAAATTTTAAATTTTAATAAATAACTTAACATTCTTCAACCTAGAAAACTTTCAAAACTTTCAATTTAAGAATTAGAAACCAGCTAATGTTGCAACAGTAACAACATTATTTATTCTTACTTAAACCTGCAAACAAGTTGAAGGGAAAAGAAAAAACTTCCTTGAAGCAAAATCAGATATTGTCAAGATTTCATAGCAGTCTTCCTTCCATTATGAAAATTGCTAATTTCTTAAGAATCACAGGGTGTTGTCAAAATTCACGGTAGTCTTCCTTCCGTTATGAAAAATGTAATTGCTTAAAGAACAACTAGGAAAGTAAAGCACATGAAAGTTACATAGAGAAATAATAAAAAATACAGATTTATGAAGCTAGAAAACAGCCAAAATTTTGAATTTAATAGAATATAAAACTGAGAATTCTGTGGCAGTACCTTATCAGTAGCATCCTCATATTTCTTCCAAAGTGCATGTAACACTGCCTCATCACCCACTTCACTGGAAAAAAAAAAAGACCAAACAAGGAAAAAGATCAAATGGAGTGACCAGATACTGTAGCGAAGATGGTAAGAATATATCCATTAGCACCCCAGAGACATAGCAAAACTTACATTAACAACCCATCATACTAAAAGAGTACGCAAAGGCATGATTAAACCATAACTTCTACAATTTTTTTAAGGAGGAAAAAAAAAGGAGCAATATATATGAATGAAGAAGAAAAGATAAACCAGAGCAGAAAATATCCTCCTCTCAAAGTTGAAATGTGCACCCAAAAAAAAAACTATGAAGCAATGCCCTCCAATTGTGTTGAACCTGAAGACACTCCTTTAAGAATTCCAAAGTCAGAAACCATAAAGACCAGAAAAACTATCCCACGATGAGTGCAAGGACAAGCTCCAATTCTTAACTATGAAAGCATTTCGCTCTAACAGAATACAACTGCATAATACCACAAATTCTAAGCACCCTTCCTCTTTCCAAAAGCTCTGGAGTCTGGAATAATGTATGGAACATACCAATTTTTCTCAAAAATTCCAAATAAATCAAGAGGCACTGCAATGAAGAAATTAATAAGAATGTGTCTCACTCACCATTATAGCACATAATGGATATGCCAAAAGGCAAAGCCTTGTTATGCTGCTAACATTAATCTTTGGAGAATCACAGGCCAAAAGAAAGCCCTTACTTTAGGTGGAACCTTAGGGCCTGTTTACATTTAGAAAACAATTTCTTGTTTTCCATTTTCCATGAAAATTCTTTTTTTTTTTTCATTTTCTATGAAAAACTTGGAAACCATGTTCATTTCCTAAATACCAAAAATTATTTTCTAATTTTGAAAGCAGAAAATATGTTCATATCAGAACTGTTCTCAATAGTCACACAATCAAAAATTTATAAAACATGTTCAAATTTTTTTTTTCTTTTGTACAATTTTTAATATAATAATTAAATAATTACAATTAAGTTATCAACATCCTTTTAATTATTTTCACTACTATCATTTTTGAAGAAAATTAAATTCACATCAAATTAAAGGAAGAAAAAATGGAATATGAAATCGTGATAAAAATAATAATAATAATAATAATAAAGTAAAAAGTAAAAATTAAAAGCACTATAAATTATAAAAAATATATATATTATAGTGGAAACTTGGTCAGTAAAAATAAAAAAGTAAAAGTAAAAATGAAAATGAATATAAAAATAAAAATAAAAAAAGAACTCCTAATATACCCACTCGCCAAAGCAAAATAATAATAAAGAAAACATTGGAACAAATGTTGAGATTGACCATGCAGCTCAAGAGAAAGCAAAGCAAAAGAATAAAAAAGTTAAAAAATATTAAAAAATAAAAGTCGAGGTTGGGGCTCAAAAGGCTTCCAGGTTTTCCACTTGGAAAACTCGCCTTTTGTAGTAAAGGAAAACCAAGAAAACATCATGAACCTGTTTTCCAAAAGCTAGTTATAAAAGATAAAAATTAAAAGTATTATGAATTATAAAAAAATAGTTCTAGTGAAAACTTGGTCAGTAAAAATAAAAAAAGTAAAAGTAAAACTGAAAATGAAAATTAAGAAAAAAAAACTCAAATATACCCACTTACCAAAGCAAAATAAGAATAAGAATGATCAAGAAAACATTGGAACAAATGTTGAGAGTGCCATGCAGCTCAAGAGAAAGAAAAGCAAAAGAATAAAAAAGTTAAAAAAAAAACATTAAAATAAGTGTCAAGGCTGAGGCTCGAAACCCATTCAATGATGCCGCTCAAGAGGATTTCAGGTTTTCCACTTGGAAAACTCGCCTTTTATAGTAAAGGAAACCAAAAAAAATCACAAAACCTGTTTTCCAAAAGCAAGTTACAAAAGGTAAGAGGTAAAAAATGTTATTAATAATAATAATAAAGAATACATTGGAACAGAAGTTTAGATTGACCATGCAAATGATGCAACTCAAAAGAAAACAAAGCAAAGGAAAAAAAAAATTTTAAAAATTCAGTAAAATAAGTGTCAAGGCTGGGGCTTGAAAACCATTCAATGATGCTACTCCAGAGGCTTCCGCCTTCTGTAGTAAAGGACAACCAAGAAAACATCATAAACCTGTTTTCCAAAAGCCAGTTATAATTTAGAAAATTGGAAACTGATCTTCAGTTTTCGATTTAGAAATACATCATATTTGAATGCAAAACACTGTTTTCAGTTTTTTTGGAAAAAACTTCCAGAAAACTAGACCAACTTTCTATAATTAAACTGGTCCTTAACCTTCCAAATTTGATTTGACATGGGAAAAGGAACTGACTGTTGAAACACAAATAAAGAAGATTTACACAAAAATATTCCATATCTGTAGATCCAAATTCTCCAATATGTATTTGAAGAAGGCTGAAAAGAAGTAAGGTAGTTAAGATAAGAGGAAAGATCCATCCCCTCTCAATCATTCATGTTAGAGAGTTGCCAAGGGAAAAGGAATTGCAATTGAAACACAAATAAAGAAGATTTACACAAAAAATATTCCATATCTTTAGATCCAAATTCTCCAATCTGTATTTGAAGAAGGCTGAAAAGAAGTAAGGTAGTTAAGATAAGAGGAAAGTTCCATCACCTCTCTATCATTCATGTTTCTAAGAGTGAAAATTCTAAGAAACAAAATGCCCATCCAAAGAAAGAAAATTAGTAACAGGGTTCATTATGGACAACAGAGATGAAACAATAAATGGGGTAAACAAAATAACTACCTTAATATTATATCAGTACTAAAATAATGAGTGTTAAATGTATAAAATTGGAAATAAGAGAAGTAAACCATGTAAATGCCTAAGGCCCAATTTTGGTCAGAACTTCTCGATAACAGGAAGCAACCTCTGAACCTAATTCTGCTTTCTAATACCTGCCTTTTGCTTTTGGAAAAAAATCAACCACTTCTAATTCCTTTTGAAAGAAGGCAAATAAATCAACCACAAAAAAAACTACAAACAAATTCCTTTTGTGAAGCTGTTTTATTGTAATGCTAGTTTAGCACCTCCACATATAAGCAAATCTAAATTAAACGTCAGTGCAAAATAATACATGGAGAAACATATGAAAATTGAACTGTTCTACTCCACCTACGTTATGATGTCCAAGTTAACAAGAATCCTTTACCATTAAACGAATTTAAGAAATCATGAATAAACCATTAGCCTGTCAAGTGACAGACCAACCAACAACAAATACCTGAAGCAGATTTTTGGAGCAGGAGGAGGAAACCTCTCAGCTGATGACCCCGAAGTAGAATCTCCACTTTGCATACTGGCTGACCTTCGAATGAGGTCAGCCACACCCTTAACAATGTTCATGTTTCTCACTAATGATTACCAAGAGAATCAAAACTTCACTATCCGAAGATAAACCGGATATAAAAATGGTCACTCCAGGCCATCACTTTTGACTTCCTAAATATTCTGTTTCATTAGAATGAAAAAACATTTAGGTCAGCATATAGCCCCCACTGCCTCATAACAGTGTAAACTAACCAAAAAGGTTAATACTAATGATCATCATTATTAGAAAACATAACACTGTTATTTTCAATCAAACAATTAACCTATGTTTGGCTCCATAATATTGAATACAAATACTTTTGTGAGCTTAAGCCTATAGCTCTTCAAATCCCAGCAGCAATAAAAGAATAGTCAAATATTAAGAAATTAATTACTTATCAGAAATAAGAATCAGTTAAGGCTAGTTAAAAAAAAAAAAACAATTAACACTAATACAAGCACAAATTTAATCAAATGAGAACCAAAAAATCAAAATATGCTGATTTACAAATGAAAATTAATTATTATTATTATTATTGAATATATAAAACTGATCGATATATTGAACATGGACTCATGAAGCAATTCAGAAAATGAAATATTGTAATCGAATCACTGATTGAAAAATATCAAAAAAAGTTAAATCATTGGAAATTGCTTCAGGATTAAGAACGGAGAATTTACCTGATCAGATCGCAGGGCTCGAAAATGGCAATGTTTGGTTATTTTAGGGTTTTGGATTGCGAGATCTGAGCTTCGTATCCTTTAATGGCGTCAGTGAGGAATCGAAGAAGCAGAAAAAAATTAATGCGCGAATAGAGATTTTGAGAGAGAAGAAGAAGAAATATATACGTTAAAAGTTATACCTCCATAGTCCACTTAATTTCACAATTACCCCTAATGTGGTTTACTTTATCCAATATCATAATTTCAACAAAAGCCACAAGTCCTCGTATCTATTTTCTTTGATTGATATCAGTGTCTAGTATTTTTATTTTGATTTTAATATAATATTTTATTATTTGTTTGATATTAAAAAAAAAATTATATGTAAATTTTTAAAGTATAATTAGCGATTAGATAATTTATATTGAATTCATAAAAATATTAAAAAGTCAAATAGTAATAATTTAACGCTGAGTGAAATGTATTTTTTATCTATTAGCTGAGTCAGATACTCCATTAATTTAATTTGATTTAATTTAGTACTTTGTATAAATTTATATAATTATATGATATCTTGCATATTTATTTTATAATTTCTTTTTCAATGATATATTTTTTTTTAAAAAAAAAACAAAAGTCCTCAAATTGCTTGCGTCACGCATTAACCACTCGAATTTGTGAAGGAGTTCAATATATATAACGACATTTGGCAAAAAATATATATATATAACGACGTGTTGGATGCCTTTTTTTTTTTTATCACATTCACTGCCTTTGACTTTAACTTTTATCAGCTTATTTTTCAAGTCTCAAGAAGGTAATAACGGGACAGATAAAAACAGGATGGATCCAGTTTTATAAAAGCCCACGGCCCAATTCATATATGTCTTTTTTTTTTTT
>CATKHJ010805261.1:0-22800 GCA_949750685.1 Vernicia montana | reverse complement strand
TGGATCTCAGATTCGATGGAACAAAAATTATGATGACCGGAATAATTATTTCCGGCTGAAATATAAAAGTAGGAACATAGCTTTCTTATGCCGTTTCCCACAGACGGCGCCAATTTGATGAGTCTAATTTCACCAAATACTTGATATTATGGGTCCCTCAAAGAGATAGAATCTGTATACAGAGAAAAAACGAGTCAATGGCTCCCAGGGGCTGACCCCTCGGGAGAGACTCCGATGCTTAAGTCAGTAATTGTTTGAGAGAGAATGTAATTGAAGTAATTCAAGTTATCGAAGTAGTGCTCATACCTGTGAAGTTTAATCTTTGAGGTATTTATAAGAGATAGATCTCTACATGAGTTGAGTATATATTTCCTCGACCAGTTTGGATTAGGATGACTATTTGCATGTTACCTTGACCTTATCCTTCTAATATTCAGATTTTAGGTAGATTAGGCAGCTAGGTCTGACCCATTATAATTCTGATTTAGTTCGGTATTTTTTGTCCCTTATCACTTGTCATCTTGGTATGAACTGTGAATATTTTCAAGTTGTTATTTCGCAACCTTTTTAGTAATAAATATATTAATCTTGCTTGGCAATGAATAAGAAGAATTAATATAAATTATTGGATGGATTTTCTTTGTAATTTAAATTTTGATGAATAATTGATAATTATTAAGCTTGAAGCTTGGATAAAGGAATGATGAGATTTATTGACTCAGTGAGTGTGTTTTGTCATTTGCTGAGTCAATAAGCTTTTACATTTTTTTTAGTATTTTATTGATTTTCGGTGTTAGATAACCGAAAAATTTAGCCGGATTATATTTTTGAAATGAAAAAGTAAGTAAGGATATTTATGTGCAAAAACTAAAAAAAAGGTTAAAATTGTTAAAAAAGTGCAAAATTTGAAAATTTATAGATAATTAAGCCTTTTATTAATGTTAAAACTTCATAATTTATATATTTTGACAAAATATTATACATATTTATGTTAAATTTTATATATTATTAATTATTATTTAAAAATAATAATATAATTAAATACTCAATAATATAATTTTAAAGAAAACTAATAATTTTTTATATGTAATATGAAATTATGATAAAATATATATATATATATATATATATATATATATATATATATATATATATATATATATATTAATTTTGTGGAATCGAGGCAGAAATCGGGGTGGGGAGACTCAATCTCATCCTCATTCCATTACCATAAATAGGGCGGAGATTCTCCGTCGGGTTCGAAGTGGGACGAGTTCTCCATTAGGGCATATCGAGTTTTGCCATCTCTAAATAGAGTTGTGTGGGAGAGTCCAATAAAATTGGTAACTCTCATAAATTTTCTAAAATTTTCAATAAAAAATAAATTTCTTTAAAATTTAAAATTCCTCCATTGATCGGTAGTTTACTAAAAAAATAAATTTTAAATAAAAATAATTTTTTATTATAGGATATTTTTAATATAATTAATTAATTAATGCTATTTCACATGTATATAAACTCTATCATTCTAAACCCTAATCTCCACTACTCCAACTATATTTAAATATTTGGCAAAAAAAAAACTATATTTAAATATTTTATAACTATTCTCTATCTAATATTATCACTTCCATAAGTTTTATGTTGACCACTATTTAATTTCTTCTTAATTATTTTTTTTTATTTGAAAATTTACAGGAAGCCAAGAATCAATCTATCTCCAATACAACACAGGTTTGATCTCTTTGTTTTTTTTTATAATTTCCATGAAAATGATTTGTGGAAATCTTTATTCCAAGTTTAATTTTAGCTTTGTGAAAAAGTATAATGAAAATATAGTATGAGCTTTAAGGTTAATGGGTTTCGTTTATATATGGCCAAATCCTTATTTCATTGACTGTTGCAACTTTTCAGTTCATTATTCATGTAAATATTTTTGTTTTCTTTTGTTTTTCTTCTTAAATTTTCTTTTGTTTATGTGATAGTTTCACATTAAAAAAAAATGTTAAGATCATGTAAATATTTTTGTTGTTTTATTTTTCCTATAATCATGTAAATATTTTTGTTCTTTTATTTTTTCATATGTATAGCTAACTTTTTTTTTTTTTTTTTTTTGGATTTTGCAGTAACTTCTATAAGTATTGATGTGCTCAGAAAATATTTCAATCTTCTAGCACACGTGTAGGCGATCTTCCGTTCCTGCAAGATAACAGGTTAGAGGGTCCAGGCAATGTGTCTGGGGGACCACTCCGATACTTAAATTAGAAAAGATGGAGATTAATGAATTTTACTCTGGAGAAGTGTTTAAAATTGTGTTACCCCTTGAATGGAGAAACATGGCTCTATTTATAGTGGAGTGCCCAAGGTGTCGAATCCTTCTTAGAGTCGGATTATTCCTTTTCAGTATCGTATATGGAGAGGAATTGTAGTTTATAGTCGGATATAGACTGCTTGGGAGATCCTATGGTTCGCCTAGGGCGACCAGCTCATATTAGGATGTATCACATGCCCCCCCAATCAATTTTTGAATCAAAGACTCGGATCTGTCTTGTCTTATATCGGTCTATACCGTAAGACAATTTAGGCATTTGGTGATATTTATTGATGGTTCGGTTTCCTATGTAAATATTTATGGCGCCGTCACTTTTGCCACTTCGCAATAATTTCATTCCTCGAAGAAAGAACCGTACAGACGCTTTTGTGCCATATGTTAGGTTGGTATGGTTTCCTAAACCCTTTGGTTTCTGCATCGTGTCTTATAAGTAGGGTTTTATGCTTCCGTTTTGATTTTTTATCTTTGCCACCGCTAGTCATTTTCTTCTTCTTCATTTCGTTGTCTTTTCTTTGAAGAAATTTTTCCTCTATTCTTCGTGTTTTTTTGAAAATTCTTTTGGGTTTTCTGGGGATTTTTTAGCTGTTGATCCACTCTGTTCGCCACATTTCTTATTCTGCTATCTCATCAGTACGTACCTTTTCCTTATCCTTTGACACTTTTTTATTTAAATAAAAAATGAGTCATCTCGAGGATAGCCAGAATGACCACCTATCTGGTGATCATACTAATAGTGAGGGTACTGTCTCAGATCGATCTCCTTCTCTAGGGGTCGATACTGTATATATACACCCACCCCCTAAATCTGTAACTATGTCTGGGTCTGTTAGCTCAGCTACCGCTGTATGCGATCCTTCAAAACTCTCGATTTCTGAACCTAAGAAGGGGATTCACATTCCTTATGAATTAATCGTAGATCGCCTTTCAGAAATTAAGGCTTTGTATGATATCCCTGATGCCTTTAAACTTCGTTAGCCTGAACCGAGAACATTTGCAAATTAGAAATTAGGCAATCTAGATAGGATGATCTATTTGGAGGACCTGGAATCTGGTCTTCGGTTCTCTTTACCGCGTTTGTATACCGATGTGCTTCGGGAATATAATATTCCGATCTACCAACTTCACCCTAATTCTTGGAAGATATTGGTTGGTCTTAAGATTTTAGGAAAAATACATGGGTTCGATATTACTAGTCGGGATGTGAGAGAGTTGTACCGTCTTGTGGCGAGAAAGGGATTTGATCATTTTAACCTCTAAAGTGATAGAAAAATTTTTTACTTTACCTTCCTCTCTTAAAAACTGGAAACAAATTTTTTTTATTGTTACCAATTATCAAGGATGGGGCGATCTTCCCAACAGTGGGGTAGTTACTCCAAAGATCTCTCCATCTATCGGTCTCCGATCTCTAACTTCTGAGGAAGAGAAACACATAGAGGTTTTCTCTAAATTAAGTCTTATTTCCTGTACCGATCTCATTTATGATAATTTCTTTGGGGATTCTTTTGGTCCAAAGAAGAGATCGCGATCTAAAGTTTCTACCCCCTCCTCTACCGGTATTATCTGTTGACTGATCTTTTTGCTGCGCCTTTTTTATGAACTTTATACTGATCTCTCTCTCTCTCTTTTTTTTTTTTTTTTTTTTTAGAGATGAAGTCTTTGGCTCAGAGGATGAAGGAGAAGAAGCTTGCTAAGTCTGCTTCCACCAGCCGATCTTCTCCTGTGGAAGGGGTTATTCCTCCTCCCCCGCCTCCTCCAATGATGAATATTTCAACTGGAGATCCTTCAGCTGTTTCTGCTGGCAATGTTTCATCTCCCACCACTTCTACTAGTGCTCATAAGAGGGGCCCTCTTGAGGGTGCTTCTGGGAGATCTATGAAGAGGCTTCCCCCGGATGTGGAGGAGATCAGTCTTGACGATTTGACAAGGTTCGCCAATTCTGTCAAAGAAAAGTATGGCGAAGGGGCTTCCGTCCATGACCCTTCTGTAGCCATTGATATTATGAGGGAGATTCATTTACCAGCAGATGGTCAGAGTATGGCCGATTTTACCAATGCTCAGCTCGCCGGATCTGCTTATGGGTATATTTTTGAGATGCGTGACTATTTTATCTTTTTTGCTAGTTCTTCTTTTTTTTTTAGTAATTTTTCTTCTCACATATATCTATTTCATGCTTTTCAGGCTGCGAATGTTATTTTTGAACTTCGCCAGCGGATGAGGTCTCAAAAGGATGATTTAAGGTCGGAGTGGGCTCGCCTTAGAGAGAAGCTTGAGGCGAATCATGCTTTACAGGTTGCCAAACTCTAGACTTCTCTTGAAATGGAACAGAATAAATATAAAGATATGAAAACCGATCTTTTGGGGCGAATCTCATCATTATGCTCAGAGTTTGATGTAAGTCAGTAGGAAGTTCGCCACTTGAAGGAGGAGGCTGAGAAGGAAAAGCTTGCAAAGGAGAAGTACGAGGAGGCTATGGCCAATAAATTCCTTTCCTACCAGGAGAATATTTTGGCTGCTATCCGAAGTAAATATCTCGAGCAAGACTTTGATTTTGTACAAGATATCTATCCGAATGAGGATGAAGATATAGTGGTTCCACCCTCTTCGCACGAGGATGAAATCTCTATAATCCCTTCTTCTTCCTTGGCGAACGATCCTGTTGGCGATCAGCTTCCTTTATCTGTTTTATATTATAATGTTGAAAATGTAGAAGAAAATGTATAACAATTTTTATTTTTAATGAGAATTTCTTTATCTCTTTTTTTTTTTTTTTTTTTTTTTTAATTTGGCGAGTCTTTCATTCATTTTTTGGAATCTACTTTATTTTATTATTTTCATAGGTAGTCTTTGGGTGAACACGTAGTTTTCCTATCCCTTGGCGATTCTTTAGAGAGTCTAGGGCGAACTCTTAGTTGGCCTATCCCGTGGGACTTCTAGAGAGTCTTAGGCGAACTTTTTAGTTGGCCTATCCCTAAGCGACTTCTAGGGAGTCTTGGGCGAACTTTTTAGTTGGCCTATCCCTTGGCGACTTCTAGGGAGTCTTGGGCGAACACTTAGTTCACCTATCCCGTGGCGATTTCTAGAGAGTCTTGGGTGAACACTTAGTTCACCTATCCCTTGGCGACTTCTAGGGAGTCTTGGGCGAACACTTAGTTCACCTATCCCGTGGCGACTTCTAGGGAATCTTGGGCGAACTTTAATAGTTGGCTTATCCCTTGGCGACTTCTAGGGAGTCTTAGGCGAACACTTAGTTCACCTACCCGTGGTGATTTCTAGGGAGTCTTGGGTGAACACTTAGTTCACCTATCCCTCGGCTACTTCTCTAGGGAATCTTGGGCGAACTTTAATAGTTGGCCTATCCCGTGGTGACTTTTCTTTATAGGGAATCTTGGGTGAACTCTTGGTTCACCTATCCCGTGGCGATTTCTAGGGAGTCTTGGGTGAACACTTAGTTTACCTATCCCTTGGCGACTTCTCTAGGGAATCTTGGGCAAACTTTAATAGTTGGTCTATCCCGTGGTGACTTTTCTTTATAGGGAATCTTGGGTGAACTATTGGTTCACCTATCCCGTGGCGATTTCTCTAGGGAATCTTGGGTGAACTCTTGGTTCACCTATCCTGTGGCGATTATGTCATGATGTAGAGAATGTTTCCTGATGCTAAAAGAATTTACTTGAATACTTTTATTAATCTGTTCAAATTTAGAAAACACAAAAGTGACAGAAAGGAAAGACAAATATAAAGACTTTTTACTGATAATAGGCTTTTAGATTGTTAGAGTTCCATGTTCGGGGTAGGATCTTTCCTTGGCGATCTTTTAACTTGTAAGCTTCTAGTCCCACCACGCTGGCGATCTCATACGGTCCTTCCCAGTTAGGTTGCAGCTTCCCAACTCCTGCATTGCCTTTGGTGATTTCGGCCTTTCTTAGGACTAACTCTCCTTCTTGAAAAGTTCTTTCCTTAACTCGGCGGTTATGGTATCGGATCATCCTTTGTCTATAAGCCACCGCCTTCTCATATGCTGCATCTCTTTTTTCCTCTAATAGGTCTAAATTAAATTTGATTCCCATTTTCCTGATTTATCTCCCTAGCTCTTTCTGTTCGGTAACTTGGCATTCCGATTCCGCAGGTACTACGACTTCCGATCCATATGTTAAGGAGAAGGGAGTTTCTCCTGTTGGTTCTCTAGGTGTAGTTCGGTAGCTTCAAAGTACGCTGTATAGTTCTTCTACCCATTTACCTTTTTTGTCATCTAACCTTTTTCTTAGCCCTAGGAGGATGATCCGATTTGCTACTTCTGTTTAGCCATTGGTTTGTGGGTGAGCCACCGAAGTGAATCGCATATCAATGTGAAGGCCTCTGCAGAATGATTTGAATGGTGCACAGTCCAACTGTTTGTCGTTATCTGAGATTATAATTTATGGTGTGTCGAACCTACAAACAATTGACTTCCAGAAAAAATCTGCTACATTTTGCTGAGTGATATTTGCCAAGGGTTCGGCTTCGATCCATTTGGTGAAGTGATCAATGGCCACTATCAGGAACTTGTATTGTCTTATTGCAGTGGGGAAAGGTCCTAAAATGTCGATCCCCCATTGTTGGAAAGGCCATGCGCACCCGATAAGGGCGAGTTCTCTCGAAGGCACCCTTGGGATAGGTGCGTGTTCCTGACACTGAATACATCGGTGAACCTTTTCTATTGCATCTTTTTTCAATGTTGGCCAGTAATATCCTTGTAATAGGGTCTTTCTGATAAGGCTGGAGCTTGCTTTGTGAGCCCCGCAGATCCCCTTATGAATTTCTCTTAGCACATAATCTTCGTCCTCTGGGCGAATGCATCTTAGCCAAGGGTGGGTTTTAGATCGCCGGTACAGATCTCCTTCATACCAGCTATATCTCTTTGCTTTATTTATTACCTTTTTGGCTTTCGATCTTTTCTCGGGAAGAGATCCTTCTGCCAAATATCGAACAAGGGGTTCCATCCAGCTTCCTTTCCATTCTACAAACATTATGGATTACATTTTAGTTGTGGGGGAATTTTGGATTTCTATAGAGATCCTCTTTAAACTTTATGCTTTCCCTATTGTTGCTGCTTTGGCGATTTCATATGCCCTGCCATTTTTCGATCTCGGAATCTGCTTCACTATCCAACTTCCCCCTAACTGCTCTCCTTCTTTTAGGGCTAGCTGAGCTAGTTCTAAGTATTTCTTTAGGCTTTCTTCCTTCACTGTGTAATTGTTGTTTACTTGGTTGACCACTAGCTGGGAGTCACTATATATTACTAAATTTTCCATTCGAATTTCCCGAGCTAAGGAGAGTCCTGTTAATATAGCTTCATATTCTGCCGCGTTATTAGAGATCGGAAAGTTCAATTTTACAGCATGTTCTATTATCCACTTGTAGGGTCCTTTAATCACTATCCCGATTCCTGATCCTTCTGCCCCTACTGCCCCATCCACGAATATCACCCATTCTTCTTTTTTCTTCTTTTGGGACTCTTGTTCAATTGGGGTTAGTTCGGCCACAAAATCTGCAAGTGTTTGTCCCTTCATCGCCCATCTTGGTTCATACAATATTCCTAGGCTCCCGATCCTTACAGCCCATTCCAAAATTTGCCCTGAAGTTTATGGTTTTTGTAGGATCTTTCTTAAGGGTAAGTTAGTTCGGACTATTATTTGATGGGCTTCACAGTAGTGCCTTAATTTTTGAGTGGCCGTAAGCAATGCTAAGGCGTGCTTTTCTAGGGTCGGGTATCTTAGCTCAAAATCCTAGAGAGTTTGACTGACATAGTAAATCGGGTACTATTCTCCCGATTCTTCCCTTACTAATACTGCTGCTATAGTTTCTGCAGTTATGTATAGGTATAAGTAGAACTCTTCTTTAGGTACAGGGCGACTTAGCAACGGAGAGCTAGCTAGGAATTTTTTAAGTTCTTCAAAGGATTTTTTACATTCCTCTGTCCACTAGAAGTCTTTTAGGTGTTTTAGTGCTTTAAAAAATGGTTGGCATCTTTTGGCTGAAGACGAGATGAATCGCCCTAGAGTTGTTATTCGCCCATTGAGTATCTGAATTTCTCTTTTGTTGTTGGGCGGATTCATTTTGAGGATTGCTTCAATCTTGTCAGGATTTGCCTTGATTCCTCTTTGGGAGACCATATATCCCAAGAACTTCCTGGCTGGTACTCCAAAAACGCACTTTTCAGGGTTTAGTTTTAGATTGTTGGATTTCAGGATCTTCAGAACCATCTCTATATCCTTGGGATGATCTTCAGCTTTCTCACTTTTAATGATCATATCATCTACATATACTTTTACATTTTTGCCGATCTGTTCTTGGAACATATGATTGACTAGCCTTTGATAGGTCGCCCCCGTATTTTTTAATCTGAATGGCATCATCCTATAACAATATATCCCCTGATCTATTACAAAGGATGTCTTTTCTTCATCCGATTTGTGCATATGAATCTGATGGTACCCTGCTTTTGCATCGAGGAAAGAGTACAATTCATGTCTGGCTGTTGAGTCCACCAGTTGATCGATGCTCTACAAAGGGTAATTATCCTTAGGGCAGGCTTTATTCAGATTTGTGAAGTCTACACACATTCGGTAAGAGCCTTTCGGTTTCTTAACCATCACAAGATTTGCCAACCATTCCGGGTAGTGTACTTCCTAGATAACCCCTGCTTCCAACAGCTTTTGGATTTCTTTGGCGATGGCTATCTGTTTCTCAGGTGAGTGCTTTCTTTTCTTTTGCACTATAGGCTTGATGGACGAATCTATGTTAAGCCTGTGGGTGATTACCTCTTTGCTTACCTCTATGAGTTCTTTAGTATCCCAGGCGAAGGCTTTTCGGATTTTCTTGTAATGTTCTTTTAATCTCGGAGCCTGTCTCTTTCTTCAGTGTATATCCGATCTGTATGGTCTTTTCGATATCGATCTCTATTTTTTCAAGTCCGCCCTCAGGCTCTGCCTTATCTTTTCTTTTCAAGCTGTCTATTAGTTCGGCTTGTAGTGCTGGAAAAACCCCTTTTAAGGCATTGAAGTAAGTTCGCCTAGCTGTTTCTTGGCAACCTCTTATAATTGCTATTCCTCTGAAAGTTGAGATTTTTATCATGAGGTATCTGATGCATGCTACTGCACATGTCTCAAAAAGGATAGGTCTCCCAATGATTGTATTATAGGCAAAAGGAATGTCTACCACTATGAATTCAGCCTGTATCTCTTTGGTGATCTCCTCACCGCCCAGTTCTACATCTATTACTACCAATCCTTCCACTGGAATATTCTTTCCTCCTAGGCCTACCAGAGGGGTGGCCACATATTTTAAGTCTTTTTCAGTTAACCCCATTGTTTTAAATACTGATAGGGTGATCATATTGACAGCACTCCCATCATCCACTAACATTCTTCTTACTAGGAAGTTGTTCGATCTTCCTGAGATGACTAAGGCGTCATTATAGGGAGAGATCACCTTCCCTTTGTCTTCATCAGAAAAGATTACTGGGCCGAACGTCCTATTGGACGATCTTTGTGCGCTGACTGAATAGATATCCCTTACAACAAGTTTTCTTTAGGTGGAGCTATCACCCTCTGTACATCCTCCCAGTATCATATTAATCTCCCCAGCTGCCTCCCTTCTCTGTCTTTTTTGTTCTACCTCCCTAGGTTCTGCTCTTTCTGGAGACCTCCCTCTAGGTTCCCTATCTTTGTCTCGATGGACAAATCGCCTTATGCCAATTGCACCTTTTTGAATTAATTTTTCAATTTCCTCTTTCAGGTGCCAGCATTCATCTGTGTCATTGCCTTTATCATTGTGGAACTCACAGTATTTGTTGTTGTCCTTTCTTCCTATTGAGGAGATACTCATTTTTCGAGGCCATTGTACCTTCTCCCCATTGTCTTTGATCCACATCAATACACGTGATCGGTTCACACTTAGTGGGGTGAATTGTTTGTTACTTCCTTCCGGTCTCTCAGTTCGATCCCCCCTCTTATTTCCCCCTTTATTATTTCTGCTAGGTCAGTATGGGCGACTATCTTGCTGATTCCCTTGCCCTCTGGATACCGTTTCTTCCTTTCTCTACCTTTGATCAAAATCTCTCATTCCATCATCAATTCGAATGTGTGTCTGGGCGATCGCCATTAGGGTAGAAATAGTTTGAGGGGGGTTAGATTGCAGCTCTTTCCTTAGGTCGTGATTTGAAGTTCCGCGAAGCATAGCGGTGTAGGCGATATCTTTATTTAAATCTTCAATTTCGATCGCCTCTCTATTGAAGCGCTCTACATATTTCCTCAAACTTTCCCCTTCTCTCTGAACAATAGTGAGTAGATCGGTTGATATTTTTTTAGGGGTAATGGAGGCGATGAATCATGCTTGGAAGAGGGTGGAAAGTTGGGCAAAGGATGTGACAGACTTTGGGGGCAAAGTTTGATACCAGTCTTGAGCCAATCCCTTTAATGTAGTAGGGAAAAGTTTGCATAGGACATGATCTAGGTGAGTTTAAGCATTGATCATAGTTTGGAATTTGTGGATATGGCTTTTAGGATAGGTGGTTCCCTCATAAGACTCCATATGAGCAGGGAATCTGAACTTCGGAGGATAATTTGCCCTAATAATGCTATTGCAAAGTGGCGAATCCATTCGCAGATCAAAATCCATCTCGTTAACTCTGACCCCTATTTTGGTCATGACTTCTCGAACTTTCCTTTCTAGTCTTTCTGGGTCCTTTTCTCATTCCCCATCCGACCATGGTTCGGTTCCTCTGTTTCCTTAGTTTGTCTGAGTATCTCCATTCGAGGGATCTAGTGGATTGGCGACTGGTGTTGCTGTTTTAGATTGTTGAGTTATTGCATGTTTTAGTTCTTTTAACTGAGCAGTGAAGTCTGTGAAGGCGGTCATGAGGCTTTGCATAGTGGTTTTCTCTACGATTGAGTCATTTAAGTTTATGGGGTCATTGAGATTGGGTAAGGCAGGTCCGCCCTGTTGGTTAGCTTGGGGATTCTCTTCGTTATTATGAAATTCGGGGAACAAGTTGAGGCTTAGGCCTTCATCATCGTTCTCTGGATCCATTGATGTTTGTTGGGAAATCTCTATTGAATCTTTAAGGTGGTATTCCACGCTCATCGCACCAATTGATGTGCTCAAAAAATATTCCGATCTTCTAGCACATATGTAGGCGATCTTCCGTTCCTGCAAGATAAGAGGTTAGAGGGTCCAGGCGATGTGCCTGGGGGACCACTCCGATGCTTAAGTTAGAAAAGATGGAGATTAATGAACTTTACTCTGGAGAAGTGTTTAGAATTGTGTTACCCCTTGAATGGAGAAAAAGGGCTCTATTTATAGTGGACTGCTCAAGGTGCCGAATCCTTTTTGGAGTTGGATTATTCTTTTTCAGTATCGTATATGGAGATGAATTGTAGTTTATAGTCGGATATAGACTGCTTAGGCGATCCTATGATTCGCCTAGGGCGACCAGCTCATATTAGGATGTATCAATTATTGCTCCAAAGATTGTTAGTATAACATGGCAAACTCCTCCTCACTCTTGGATGAAGGTTACTCATGGCGCTCCTGGCCCATTTGGAGCTGATGGGATTTTTCAGAATACTCGTGGTTTTCTTCATGGTGTGTTTGCCTTTGGTATTTCTAATTCTTATGCTTACATTGCTGAATTGCAGGATGTTATTTTTGCTATGGAGTGTGACTCTACGTATGTGGTGCATCTTTTCAAACGCCGATCAAAAGAGGTTCCTTGGGCTCTTTGGCAATCTTGAACTCAATGTCTTTCATATGTCTTTTATGTCTCTCATATTTTTCGGGAAGATAACAGAGTGGCGAATTCTTTAGTTCGGTTTGGAGTTTCCTCTTCCTTTTTGCAATGGTGGAGTTCACCTCCGGATTTTTGTAATTCTTTACTTTATGATGATTTTTATAGTAGGGAGAGTTTGATTCTGTTAGTTTGTTTTCTTTTCTTGGAAGGATGGATATTGTTCTCCTCTTGTATTATTCTTCTTTTAATTTTAATAAAATTTGAACATAGTTAAATGATGAAAACGCTAAGAATGTACCAATGTAGTTGAAATGTTCGAGTGTGTTCTCTGATTTTTGGATTCCAATCTTTCACTTAAAAAAAACTTCTATTATTGTTGCTATTGCTTTATTGTATTTTTTTTTCAATGAACTAGAAAAAGATTTTTAATTTCTTTGAATTTGATGTGTAATAGAGGCTATCCTTGATGCAAACAGAGTAATTACATTGTGTTGGACCCTTCAATATCTAAACTCAAAATAAAGCTTAGATTTCTTGTGTCATTAGCCTCACAAGTTTTTTTTTTTTTTTTTTTTACTGTATATATATGTTTTGCCATCAATTGTCCATATTTCCATAAATTCAAATATTTTTACTTAGCTGCTTATTATTGAGTAAAAAACTACCAATTGCTACTATTAGTTCCTAAACAGAGAAGGATTAAAGTAAATCATCTCATTATACTTTCAATTATATATTTTCTATTATCTATTGTTTATATATTTTCTTTTATTTTCAATATAAAGGTTCACTTTTTATTTACTTGTTTGTTTTTTTACTGTTAATTTAGCATCATGATTTTTTTTTTCTAGGAAAAGCATAGTGGATATTAATGAGCTCCATTGAGGTAAATATTTTTGTAACATCTATATTTTTAATATTAATTTTACAATTTGGTGGTGTTATTGTGAAAAGAAGAAGAAGAAGAAGCTTTTCATGTTAAGGTCAACAATCTCACCTAGCTTTCAGCTATTATGGACTTCAAGAATCACCTCCATGTGCACAACCAACAACCTCAATTCCTCTTTCAATCAAGGCTCCATTAATGTACTTTTATCTCTACAAATATCATTGTAACAAATCTTGTAATTACACAATTCATTAATACAATTATTAGTTCATAATGTAATCTAACATAGTATCAGAGTCTAAGAGCTCATGCATCTCAGTTGAAATCAAAATACAAGAAATCTAGCCCCTGTGTCATTTTTTTCAGTCTCAAAGCATTCTGTGATTTTTTGATTTACATGCATACGTCAAAACATTTTTATGACCACACCATTACAAAGCTCTCATCACCAGAAGAATTTCAAGACCAACCTCACCTGAAACAGACGTTGCATGCGCCCTCACGCGTCACCTGAAGGACTGCGACTGACATCACTCTCCACACACACCGCACGCGCCGTCTGGATGTTGAAGATGATCTAGTCAGCAACCACGTAAGCAAATCCATCCAGTAAGCATCCACGTCAACCACTCAGCCTCTGCCACATGTCATATGCCAGTGCCACGTGTATCCTGCCATATCATTAGAGTCAACTATGTCAACCAATCCAATGCTGCCACGTGTCATATGTCATTGCCATGTGTCATCTTGCCACATCAACTAGACAGTCATGTCATCCAATCAAATTTCAACACGTGTCACATTCAGTGCCACGTGTCACATTCAATGCCACTTGTCATCTACCACAAAACCCAGTCAACGCCACGTCATTAGATTCAACCAACCATGGTCCGCCACGTGTTGACGTGGGCCCATTCTGCCACGTGTTGACGTGGGCCTATTCTACCACATCAGCACTTCTACCCATCGCGAGATCTGACCCAGATCCATGCACCGACCCGACCCTCCAATCCATTCTGATCCAGGTCTGTTCTCTCTCTGATCGAACCGATTCAGTTTGCTTTGACCAGCCGTTTAGTGATTTTTATACCGATTTCCAAGGTTTTTAGACCTTCTGAATCCAATTTTGCTATCCATTTTGCAAAATTCTGCTTCTTTTTGTCTATTTTCAAACCTACCTCAATTTTTTGTGTTTTTATGACCAACCGGTTTAACCCCTTTCCTACTGGTTTCGAATGAACCAAGACTAGTTCCTAAGGTTTTTAGACCTTCTGAATTCAATTTTGCAATTTTTTTTTCAAAATTTTATCTCTTTCTATATTTTTCGTCTCTGCATTAATTTTTTGTGTTTCTTTAACCGGTCAGTTCAACCCTTTTCCTATTGGTTCTGAACGAACTATTACTGGTTCTTGAAATTTTTGGACCATCTGAATCTATTTTCGGTCTCTATTTTATTATTTTGTGACTCAATCTTTTGTTTTAGGCCTTTTGAATCCGTATTTGCCCTTCTGAATCCATTTCTGGTATCTGTTTTATCAGTTTCTGAATTTATCTCCTCTTTTGGGTGTCTGAATTAATTTTTTGGCCTTCTAAAGCCATTTATGACATCTGTTTCAAAGCCAGATCTCCTATCTTCAAGTGTTTTGTCACGTATCATGTCTGTGCTCTGCAATTAAGATGGCTCCTTCTGTTGCCACGTGTTCCGTCATGTGTCCAAATCTGGTCTGTTTTACCAGATTCCATTATGTATTTTGTCTTCATGGAATTTTTTTTTCTTATTTATTTTTCTGTTCTACTACGCTTATCAGTTGGTATGTCTTTATTTCCTGTTTTCATGTCTAACTAGTTTTTTAATATGTATTATGTTTTCTGCTTCAACCCATTTTCCAAATCTACTGAACAACCTCAAGTTGGCATCTACGATACCACCTTGAGTTTGAGGGAGGGTGTTAGTGTGAAAAGAAGAAGAAGAAGAAACTTCTCATGTTAAGGTCAACAATCTCACCTAGCTTCCAGCTATTGTTGTCACATCCCACCTTAGGCGATGTGACGGTCCTAAAGAATGGGTGACCATAATGGTATCAACAACCCGTAGAACCCACTCAATCAATAAAGTAATACAATTAACACTATCAGTTTCAATTTGGCAGCATAACAGCTGCAACTATAACATTACCCTAGGTTCACAACCTGCATTCAAGATACACTTCCAATAAAACACTTCAATACCTTTAGCTTCTTATAAACCAATACAAATCCTCCCAATGCTTTATCATTGTCATTACATTACAATTTTAAACCACATAAGAATTCAATAAAATCAATTACTACAATACTACACTACAATTTTAAACCACATAAGAATTCAATAGTAATTGATTTTATTTAAGAATTCAATAAAATCAATTACTACCATTTATGACATCTGTTAAAATTATCAAGTTTTGTATATTATAATATGAAAGAATAATTTTTAAATGATTAATAACAGTTAAGGTTTAACATCGAAATTTCAATGAAACTGTAGAGGAGAAACGAGTTTACAATGATCAATAATGATTGAGATTTAGTATTAGGATATTAATGTACTAATACGGAAGAAACAATTTTTCAAATAATCAATGGTAGTGAAGTGTCGATTTTAGGATTTCAATATAACACTATAGTAGTTATACTTGGAATTCAGTAACGATAGTCAATAATAGTGAATAATAATAGTCAGAATGCATTAACAGTGAATAATGACAATCAGGATTCAATAACAGTGAATAATGACAATCGAGATTCATTAGTGGTGAACAATAATAGTAGGGTTTCATTAGCAGTGAACAATGACAGTTGGGATACACTAGTAGTGAACAATGACAGTTGGGATACATTAGTAGTGAACGATGATAATAAGAATTTATTAACAGTGAACGATGATAGTTGGGATTCATCGATGGTCAGTGACAGTCGAGATTCAATGACAGTGGTCAGTAATAATTATAATGGTCAATGACAGTCGAGATTCAATATGATGATCAATACAGTTAAGATTTAATAATAATGATCAGTAACGGTTGGGAATCGATACCAGTGGTAAGTAACATTTGAGATTCAATAATATCATTTTAGCAGAAATCACAATCTTGGAAGCGGTATGCTTCCCAGTGTAAACAGTGGAGTGGCAACTATTGCTAGCTCACTCATATTAGTAAACAGTGAAGTGGCAGTTATTGCTTACTCACTCATAACAGTAAAAAGCATAAGACTGATCAGGTCTTACGGCTAGGACCACCCCTCCTAGTTGAGGCGGATACGCTCACCCTATCCTCAGGCTTTTTCTGTGTGCACACATTCTGATGTAATACCCACATCAATAGGGGATTTCTGCTTTACAGTAACACAGTATGATCACTTAGGATCTAGTATATAAATTTTTCAACATTTTGAAATAACAGTGTACAATGATGAATCGTATAAGATTCAATAAAAGATAACCACTGTACAATGCCGAATCACATAGGATTCAGTGAAAGATGATCGATTGCATGAACAAAGGCATTTTATACAAGGATTAATTAGTTCCTTAAAGGAACTTGACTATGAGAATAATTTTATCGATAAGGATACACTGAGTTTTCAATTGAGAATCATTAGTTTAGAGAAATATTTATTTTAGGGAAAAGATCGATATATGAAAAGTGAACGCTATTACAGTACTTAAATGGAGTACAGTTAGCACTTGCAGTCAAATGGTATTAACAGGCCAAAGGTCTCAATGAAGGAATTCAATATCAATAATTAGGCCAAAGGCCTCATTGAAAAGAATTTAATTTACATTTGATAGGCTAAAGGCCTCCTTAAAAGAAATAAATCAACCAATTATTTCATTAAAGAAAGGTAAAGTTCTTAACGTACTCACCTTGATCTCCTTAGCTCCTAATATAGTCTCTTAGTACAATTGGTAGCGATGCCCCTCAATTTCATGAACATCAATCTCCTCTAGGTTCTACGTGGAACCATATCTTTTATATCATTTAACCAAAAATTATTAAATTACATTATCAATTTGACTATCTATTATCTATGCAAACCAAAATATTCTGTAGCATAAACATATGCATTTATAACAATTTAATAAACTTTCACAGTAATTTCTTATTGAATAATTATATTCAATTTACTATTCATTATGCTCAGTAATCTTTTATTCATTGCTTCCTTATATGAACAATTCATTAAGTGACAATGGTTAACTTTGTTACATTACATTTTCACTTATTGTCTAGTTATGTCATTAGACCTCATCACTTTGTTTCTGCCATTATTCAAGATATACTAATCCAAATGAATTTATTATTTTTGTATTTAAAACTAGACATATACATTTACAATATATATAAAATTTAGCTTAAAATTCAATTCATAGCAAACGTGGTGACCATTTCAATCTAATTCTGTTTCTATTACTAGGCAGACTGACCTTGTAATACTATATTGGGTATAACTCAAGATTTATATTTCGAATTGCAATTTTCTTTTACTGTAAGATACTAGAGACATTAATAAACACTTCTTATGTTTCAAGTTTAACCCAGTTCCATCTCTATAATCCTAAATCAGAAGCTCTAATTTAGTTTACAACTTGAATCTAAGTTCAAAATCAGTTATAGAGTAAGCTCTATTTCTCACACTACACTTAATATTTTATTAAGAAATTTTGTGTATTTATTTTAAACATATCAAATATCATTTCATTATTTTCATGTTCTTCTAATTATGTCTCTATCATGCTCAATTCATAAGATATATTCTTAAGTCTAGCAATAGTGCAAGTTTACAAGGGTTTCCATACCTTATCACATTCTCTAAGTCATAACTTTCAATACACATATCTAATTTATGTTTCCTTTTACACAAGGGTTATAAACATATCAATTATCATTTTTTATGTTTTACACTTTCCTTAATTCGGTTTCTAAATTCATCTTTTGGGCTACTCCATTTCGGACTACCCATTTAACCTCTAAACAGAACCAGTTTTAGTTCTAGTAAGATTTCTATTTGTACATAGTAAATATTTAAAATTACTTTTACAAGTGAATACTTAAGATATTTAGATACAACTCTTATGTTTTAACTATGTTCAAATTCTGATCATAAAATCCCTTATAAGCTCAAAAAGTCTAGGTTACTCAGAACCCTCCTCAAATCTGGGTCAGTTTATTTTCAAGTGACATATCTCTTTATCCATCAAGAATTTCACAAAACTCTTTTATGAGACTTTAATTAAGGTAAAACATTACAACTTTTATGTTTTACCCTTCCTCAGATTCAACCTCTAATATAACAGTATGGGTGTTCTAATTTTCTGCTCAATTGAAAACCTAGGTTTTTCAAATCATGCAACCATCACAGTCCTAATTATACTAGAAGTGAAATTCAAGCTTAGTTATAGAAATTACCTTAAAATTTCTTTAATTCTTGATGAATCTCCATTGATGCTAGATGGTATAGAAGAGAGAAGAGTTTATGTCTTCAATTTTTGGTTGGAAGATGAGAATGAGATAAGAAGAAGAAAATCTTATCTTTTAAAGCTTAGTCATCTCTAATGGATGGTGAGGATGCACTCATCTTGATCCAATGGCTAGTATTTTAATTCAATTTGAATTTACATAATTTATTTATTTGTAGATAAATATTACCATATTTTAGTGTTAGGAAAATTCCATGAAATTGCCTTTCATACATAGTAATTTTGACTAATTGAAAATGTGGGGTCCATTTCCATTAATTTAATTTGACCATTATTTCCTACAATCCAAATAATATTTTCCCTTTCTAATAACCCATTGGGCCGGTCATGTTTATACATGGTTGGGCCTCACACTGTATTTTATATATTCCTGAACGATTAAATTGCCATTCCGACAATTTTTCATGAATTGCCCGTTTTACCCTTCCTTTACATTATACATTATTATAACCAACATCGATGTAGTTTATTAATCTTATTTTATTAACCATGTTCATAACATTTTTATAAGTACATGAGTACTGTAATATCACAGAAACATAATAAATAATAAGAAAAATTTATGTGCAGTTAATCGGGTTTTGTCGGAGTTCCTATTTGTCTCATTATCTCAATAACAATTCAAATTGCCTTCCAATGGCATTAATGTTCACACCAATGACTGACAGAGTCTAGGATATTACATTCGACCCCCATTAAAAAAATTCGTCCTCGAATTTTCCAGAACTAATTCAGTGCATTTCCTCAATGTCATTTCTTATCATTTGGTTTATGCCAATAATTTGATCACATTATTACTTTTCGTTGCATTTTTTTGCAATCGTTACAATATATTTGTCCCCTATATCGACAAAAGAAAATAATAATTTATCTCTCCTTATATCAGTCTATTCGATATGCTCTAATATTATATGAATATTTATCTGTATAATCCTTTTTTTCCATCAATTCAAAAGTAGCATTTCCTTTCACTACAATGTTTCCACTATGATTATAAACAATATCAATCATCATTAGCTTCTTGTTTCAGTTGCTTTGAGATCATTCATATTCTTTTGTAACACAGTTCCATTAATCGTATTCATTGCTTCAATTTTGTCGATGTATCCAGTGATTCACTATTTACCTATCAAGGTAAATGTTACGATTATTCTTATACTTGCATTTATCCTTACAGTTCAGTCTTCCTATTAACGATGTGCCTTCTTAAGGCTTTAGTTACAATTTCGGTTTGTCGAGTCTGATCATCTTTGAACACCATGTAAACTGTAGCTTCTTAATGCTTTCCAATAATGTGTAAACTATTACACATGTGACCTCGTTTACACCCAATAATTCATTACCAACTAGTTCTTTTGAAGTCAATTCACTTTTCCCCTTTTCTATTGACAAAACTTTAATTGATTTATCCGAATATCACAATAAATAATCTTTATTTAAACTTATTCACTGATAATTTTTTTTTCATTATATATCTTTTCTTTTTACCAGTATAACAATGGTGAGAAGAACATACAGGTTTTCCTCAATCAATGTATCTCAGTTAATGCTTACTTTGTCTTATAAGTCTCTTATCTCGTCATCTCTCCATATTTGTATAATCATTCATTTCCGTCTACTTACTATGAGTCTCAATTGAAACAATGTATAAGCATATATCGTTATTACAGTGGTCAAATAGTTTTGGATATATTCATTTCCTTTCTCTATAACACTTATAACAATTAATACATTCTGTCAGTATTCATAACATTTATTCATCTCATATAATTTTCATTTCTTCTACGATTCACAATTTCTCTTATGGTGTGCATATATTCTGTGCAATAACTTTTCATTCGACTTATTCCATATCATTCTCGATTATATCACATTCTTTTTATCTCTACATTCCTTTTCTGTTTTCATTCGACTTGTTCCAAAATTACTTTCAGTCTGTTGTTTACTCTTTGACCATTTCAAAATTCTTGATTATGCATATGTCTTTTCCTTGCTATTTTTTTTCTGTCATAAATCACTATCTCGATCAGTTCCTTATATCTTTATGTATCAGTAATCCATTTGAACTATTTGAAATTTCTCTCTCTTTAACTATTTACAATTTCAGTATCCATTATCTCGAGTTAAATTCATCCATTCCAGTGATTTCACTATTAAAATTTCTCTTTTACGAATTTGTATTTTAGTCTTATCTTTATCAGTTACATTCATCTACCCATGCACATTTTTCACTACTCAATAGTTTCATTGTCCTTACAGCTCTTTGTACGGTACTATACTTTCCATTCCAACATTTACAATTTTGTCTAATCAATATCTTATTGACCTGCCTTGGTCATATTCTATATCCGTCATTTTCTACCACATTTACTCTATTCCATGCTTACTTATCCTTCCTTGCAGAAAATCTTTCACTAGAATATCTTTATTTCAATCAGTAAGGTTGTACCAGTACTCAATGTATACACATTCCTTTTCTCAGTTATATCTTGGTAACTTATTTACATTTCTCTTTACTTTTCCCATTCTTTTAAGACTTTCATTAAGTCTAATAAAAGTTATTCATGATTTCTTTTTTTCCATTTTCATTATCTTATTGTAAGCAGTTCCATATGTTTCACTAGAAACAATATAATATTCATTGATTATTGATCATTTTCGTTCTCAAAAACACTAATCAACATTTTCTTTTTCTTTCAATTCACATGTAATATCTATGTAGATACAATAACAATTTCTGATTTATTTCGTGCGATTAGCATTGCCAGGGAGTCCATAGAAGCTAGCATTTAATGCCTTTCTTTTCTCACTTATCAATTCTTGTTGTGATTCATATCATTATTGTTTCGTGAAGTCTATATGTTCACTTGCTTTTGGTTTCTTCTCGAGTCTGTCGCCTAATATAGGCGACTTTAACCAATGATCATACATTAACATAATATGTAGATCAACATTAAAGTTTTACACTTTCAACATTATGATATAATTTGCTTAGGATATCTTTATCCTAGGCAATATACATATCCTCATATGGACAATCAGTTTACGTATCATCATCAGTATTTGCATTCTATAAGATTTTCATAGTCAGTCAATATTTTTGACATCTTTCTTAATGTTCGAACATGTTCATTAACGTTATAAATTCATTTTCACTATTACAGGAGCGAACACTAGGGGACCGTCCTCCTTTTTCACATTTGTCACTTCACTTTCATATTACAGTTTAACATAGTTTTTTTTTTCCCCATTTAGGGTATGTTCAATGTTTCACTTATATCAGTATTACAGTAGTGTATGTCTACACATACCAATATATAACATTCTAGATGAAGAGGATTTAACCATATACGGATAACGCGGAACTATCTTAATGATGGACCATAATTGACAATCAGGAATCCTATGCTCCATGGTTTCACTTATATACCATAACACTATAAAAGTTATTAGTTTATAACAAACTTACTCTTTTGCTCTGATATTACCTTTGTCACATCCCACCTTAGGTGATGTGACGGTCCTAGGGCATGGGTGACCATAATAATACCAACAACTCGTAGAATCCACTTAATCAATAAAGTAATACAATTAACACTATCAGTTTCAATTTGGCAGCATAACAGCTGCAATTATAACATTACCCCAAGTTCACAACCTGCATTCAAGATACACTTCCAATAAAACACTTCAATACCTTTAGCTTCTTATAAACCAATATAAATCCTCCCAATGCTTTATCATTGTCATTACATTACAATTTTAAACAACATAAGAATTCAATAAAATCAATTACTACAATACTAGACTGTTATAATCAATTACTACAATACTAGACTGTTATAATCCATAGAGCTCTAAAATGATTCGACTCAACAGTAATTTGAAATCATCTTACTCTCAGCAAAGTAGTCCCAAGTGAAGATGGATACTTGAGATTCACTTGCTTATTCTGCTACTGAACCTGAAATAAAACACTGTAGGGGTGTGAGATAAGCTCAGTGAGTACTTATAGTAAATAAGAAATAATATATGAATATAGGTTCAGTAGTAAAATTATCAAGTTTCATATATTATAATATGAAAGAATAATTTTTAAATGATTGATAACAGTTGAAGTTTAACATCCAAATTTCAATGAAACTATGGAGGAGAAACGAGTTTACAATGATCAATAATGATTGAGATTTAGTATCAGGATATTAATGTACTAATACGGAAGAAACAATTTTTCAAATAATCAATGGTAGTGAAGTGTCGATTTTAGGATTTCAATATAACACTATAGT
>CATKHJ010805184.1:0-10553 GCA_949750685.1 Vernicia montana | reverse complement strand
AAAAACAAAGTAAAAACCTTCCTCAAACCTAACACAAATGAAATGATATGATTTAAACTAAATGGCCATGAAATTGCTCAAATTACACCTAAAATGATTAATTTCACATGACAAAAAAGTGAACAATTACGAAACAAACAGGTCACTTATGAGAAGTTCTTGAAGCTGAAACCTCCAGAGTATAAAGGTAAGGTAGACCCTACAGATTTTATTAAGGATATCTATGATAGGGTTCAAATTCTGAGGGTTTCGGATAGAAGGGCAATTGAATTTTCTAGTTATCATATGAAGGGGGATGCTAAGGATTAGTTTAGGAGAAGCATTGCTGGGTTGCTTAGAGGCAATGAAGAGATCAGCTAGGAGAGGTTTAAGGAATTGGTTACCAATGAGTTCCTTTTTGAAAGTGTGAGAGAAGCTAGAGCTAAGAAGTTTGAGAGGTATGAACAAACTCCAGATATGTTAGTTTTGGTGTATGATAAGAAATTCCGACGATTGGGCAAGTTCGCTCCAACACTTATACTAAATGAAGCTTTTCAGATTCAGCGGTTTAGAAAAGGTTTAGTACCAGCAATGTTTAGAGTGTTAGTTGCTCTTAAGTTTGATTCCTATTCAAAATTGGTAGACAAGGCAAGAAGAAGAAATTGAATTAAGAAATGTGTTTCCTTCATGTATGGTTAGGATAGCCAATAGAGAGTTAGAAGTGGATTTGATAGAATTGACTGTATTAGAATTTCATGTGATATTAGGCATGGATTAGTTGGCTAAAAGTTATGCCACTATTGATTGCTTCAATAAAAATATTGTGTTTAGACCACCTTCGGGTAAAGAATTTGAGTTTCAAGGGGAAAGAAGCAAAGCTCCATATAATTTGATTTTTGCTATTAGTGCAAGAAGACTTCTAAAGAAGGGTTGCCAAGGGTATTCGGTGCATGTAAGAGATCTTAATGTGGAAGTGAAGGGAATGGAACAAATTCCAATTGTTGATGAATTTCTAAATGTGTTTCCAGAAGAGCTTCCAAGTTTGCCACCCGAGAGGGAGATTGAATTTAATATAGAGGTCCTACTGGGAACTAATCCAATTTCCATATCGCCTTATCACATGGCACCGGTGAAATTGAAGGAGTTAAAGATGCAGTTGCAAGATATGTTGGACAAAGGGTTCATTAGGCTGAGTAGTTTGCTGTGGGGTGCACCAGTGTTGTTCGTAAAGAAAAATGATGGTTCTATGCGATTATGCATCGATTATAGGCAACTCAACAAGGTCACCATTCAGAGTAAATATCCACTTCCTCGGATTGATGATTTGTTTGATCAGTTGTAAAGTGCAAGCGCTTCTCAAAGATAGACTTGAGATCGGGCTACCAACAGTGAAGAACCCGAAAAGAGGATGTGAGCAAGACAGCGTTCCAAACCAGATATGGACACTATGAATTCTTGGTGTTACCATTTGGATTAACAAATGCACCAGTTACTTTTATGGACTTGATGAACCGAGTCTTTAATCCATTCTTGGATAGGTTTGTCATTGTGTTTATTGATGATATCTTGGTGTATTCAAAGAGCTAAAAAGAAGATGAAGAGCATCTTTGCATTGTATTGCAAACTTTGAGAGAGCATCAGTTGTATGCTAAGCTCTCTAAATGTGAATTTTGGCTGAAGAGTGTGTGCTTTTTTGGACATGTAATCAATGAGGAAGGATTACAAGTAGATCAAAAGAAAGTAGTAGCAACTCTTGATTGGCCTAGACCTACCAATGTGATAGAAGTTAGGAGTTTCTTAGGTTTAGTAGGATACTATCATAGATTTGTTCAGGATTTCTCCAAGATAGCAACTCCTTTGACCAAGCTTACTCAAAAGCAAATGAAGTATCAATGGTCTGATGATTGTGAAGAGAGCTTCCAAAAGCTCAAGACTTGTTTCACTACTACTCTGATTTTGGCTTTCCTTCGGGTGAAGGAGGTTATGCGATGTATTGTGGTGCATCGAGAGTAGGACTTGGTTGTGTCTTAATGCAATATGGAAAGGTGATAGCTTATGCCTCTAGACAGTTGAGAAGGCATGAACTGAATTACCTAACCTATAATTTGGAGATGGCAGCTATAGTGTTTGCTTTAAAAATTTGGAGACATTATCTCTATGGCGAGAAATGTGAGATTTATACAGACCACAAGAGCTTAAAGCATATCTTTGATAAAAAAGACTTGAACCTTAGGCAAAGAAGATGGATGGAACTGCTTAGGGACTATGATTATGATATTCTATACCATCCGAGCAAGGCTAATGTGGTAGCGGATGCATTGAGTCAGAAATCATTGGTAAGCTTGGCTCACATACAAGTGCATAGGAGATAAAAAGCTTATATGACATGGGTGTTCGATTTGAGATAACCAATTCTAAAGTACTTTTGGCTCATTTTCAAATCAAACCACTCTTAATTGATCACATCAAAGCTACTCAAGACAAGGATCCTCAATTGATAAAGTTAAAGAAGGATGTGGAACAAGATAGAGCTCCTAGATTTACTGTGTTGGATAGGATGTTGAGATGTGGCACTCAATTTTGCACTCCTGCGATTGATGATCTATGAGAACAAATAATGAGAGAAGCGTATTTTACTAAGTACAGTGTGCATCTAGGTGCAACTAAGATGTATCATGATGTGAAGTGTTCCTATTGGTGTAATGGTATGAAAAGAGATGTAGCAGAGTTTGTGGCTAGATGTTTGACTTACCAACAAGATAAATTTGAACACTAAAAGCCTTCAGGATTGTTGCAATAGTTGCCATTGCCAGAATGGAAATGGGAAAGGGTCACCATGCATTTTGTGGTTGGATTGCTAAGGACATCAAGTGGTCACGATTCTATATGGGTGATCGTGGATCATTTGACCAGGTCGGCTCACTTTTTATCAGTGAAGACTACCTATTCGGCTTCGCATTATTCCCAACTATACGTTGATGAGATAGTTAAGCTTCATGGTGCTCCAATTTATATCATTTCGGATAGAGGAACATAATTCACATCAATATTTGGCAAAAGTTGCAAGAATCATTAGGGACTCAATTGGATTTCAGCACGGCTTTTCATCCTTAAACAGATGGACAATTCTAAGAGGACCATCCAAACTCTAGAGGACATGTTGAGGATGTGCATTCTAGACTTTAAAGGAAATTGGGACAAGCAATTACCATTGATCGAATTCGCCTACAATAACAACCATCACAGTGCCATCAAGATGGCCCCTTATGAAGCTTTGTATGGGAGGAAGTGTAGGTCACCTATTTGTTGGGATGAAATGGGTGAGAAGTTCATTAAAGGACCTGACTTGATATGGTACACTTCTAAAAAGATACCTCTCATTAAGGAAAGATTGATAACGGCCTTCAGTCGCTAAAAGAGCTACGCCGATCCTAAAAGGAGAGACCTTCAGTTTATTATTAGCAATCATGTATTCTTGAAGATTTCGCCTATGAAAGGTATTATGAGGTTTTGCAAAAAGGGTAAGTTGTCACCGAGATTTATTGGACCATTTGAGATTTTAGACCAAATTCGAGAAGTTTCTTATCAGTTGGTATTACCACATGAATTGGATAATGTTCATCTAGTATTTCATATCTCCATACTTCGCAAGTATGTTTCTGATCCATCTCACGTGTTGCAAGCTCAACCATTGAACTTGAGGTAAGATTTGACTTATGAAGAAGTTCCTGTAGCCATTGTTGATAAAATGGTTAAGAAGCTTCAGAATAAGGATATTCCTATGGTGAACGTTTTATGGAAAAGCCAATCTATGAAAGAATGTACTTGGAAAAGTGATGAAAGTATACAAGTCAAGTATCCACATTTATTTCTCTCTTGAGTGATGAATTTTATGAAAATTCGAGGACAAATTTTCTTAAAGGGGAAAGAATGTAACACCCGAGACTTAATTATGTATATGTATTTTGTAATGGAATGGTTAAGTTAAGTTATGTATTTATAATGTGTGATGTATATATATATATTTACATTCCTTTAATGATGAAATCCATTCTTTGATTATTCTATGATGATATTGATGATTTTGAACCATAGATGCTATGTTTGTGTTGGTATGGAACTCTTGGGATGAGTAATGTTGTGTCTTGTGCATTAAGGATTGCTTAAGTTATGTTGGAAGGAATTTGGAATATTGGGAGTTGAAACGAATGAGTTTTGGCAAGTTGCAAGCTTGAATGCTCCTTCAATAGGGTGAACGCTCGTTCATAAAGGTGAACATTTGTTCCAAATGCTTCTGTGTGAACAACAATAGATTTTGGGAATTGGATGAATGACCCTTCAAGAGATTTGAACTCTCATTCAAATGGGTCGAATGCTCATTTAGGAGAGTGAACCTTTGTTCAAAGCGTCCTTGCGTGAATAGTATTATTTATGGAATTGAAGATGAACGCTCGTTCAAGGTCGGGATTTATAAAAATGATAATAGCAGTCTCAAATCGGGAAGATTAGACCTAACTTTATTTATTTCGATTTTCCTGACCCTAAACCCCCACCAAAGCCTCATTCATGCTTCTTAAAGACTAAGATGCATTAAATTAACTCAAGGAATCAAGGCATACTCAAAGATCTAAGTGGATTCTTCTTAAATTCTTAGAAGATTTGGTTTTGGTGAGAAAGAGACATTTATTGCTTTGATTTTATTAGGAAGTAATTGTTTGGTTTTGGGTCCTAGAATTTATTCTTGAAAGAATAAGTTCAATCTTTGAGATTTTAAGATATTCTTTCATGGAATTGGAGAATTGATTCTTAGAATTAGAATTTATGGACTCAAGATTGATAGTATTGTTGGCTATTTATGTGTAGGCCAAGGTTTGGAGAATTCTCACCCAAGATAGAGAGTTTGAGCTTGGGTTGAAGTAAAGGGCTATAGAGGTGAGTAATGAAATATATTTATGCATATGAACTACCCTTCATGAATGTTATTCTTGTTAAACCTCAAAATGCCAAAGATTCAAATTTGAATTTCTTTCATTATTCATGTACCAATGTAATTGTTATTAGTCTTAGATAGCAACTTTGATTAGTAATGTTGAATTTTTGAGACCCTTGAATGAATGATGGCCATTTGGGCTAATGTTTATTGATGTTATACCTACCAAGCCTTGACCAAGATGAACCTAATATGATAGAATGCCTTACTAATGGGGGATAAACCATTAGACCGTGTGCACCGGTAACTCAACAGATAGAGTCCTATATATCAGTGTTCTACTTAAAGAGAACTATACACTCTAGGCATATATCTGGCCAGATATACGTTAAAAATGGAGACGTTACTGCCCTTAATGATGTTTGGATGCTTATGGGGATGGTGGTTTTATCCCGGTATTATGCTATGATGAATGTATGTTATTGTTCTATTAATGTTAATGCCATTCTTTGTAGGCATATTACTATTATTGATATAATCTATGTTGACGATTCTATTCTAATTATATTCAATTGTTGAATTTCCCAATGTTATTCCTTGAGAACCCACAAGTATAAATGTATTTCATAATTTCATTAAGTTGAAGACTTACCTCTCTTCAATTGTGGATTTCAGGTGCTAAAGTTGAGTAGGATAGATCGGCGAGTGATAGAGCTTCTTGATCTTTTCTTCATAAGAAGCTACATTGATGTATTGCTTTGAATTCTTTTGTTATAGCATATTATAGTTAAATGTGCATTCTATAGCGCTCCATAGTACAATGTCAAGGTATAAGTATAGATAGAATGATTTTTGGGATGATTTGAAGTATTATTTTGCATTTGTTCATTATGGATGATCGTTAAGATTGATCATTGATCTATAGTGAACAATGGATGGATTATGTATGAAGTGATTATGTAAATTCACTAGTATGAATGATGGATAATGATATGTAATGGTTCTTTAAAGTTATTGTATGATTATAATTGTTGATCCAGGTTAAGTTAGATGGTTCTACGGGTGCTTGGTGGTTTTAAACCTATCCACGTCCTAGGACCGTCACACCATGAAAGTTCGGGTGTGACATATAGTCCCTTTATATTTAGGTTAAATCACTCTTTTGTATTCCTTCTTTATTATACATTATCAATGAAATCCTAACTTTTTCTTTTCTGATTTCGTATTTTTCTTTTATCTTTTTGACTTGTTTATCACAAATATATATAAATTATTCAAAATTCTAGAATTCTCTACTTATATATTTATTATTTTAATTTTTTTATGACATTAGAGACTTCCATTTAAATTACTATTTATTATATAATCAATATCTAGTAATCTATTACTTCCAATAAAAATAGATTATTATATTTAAAATTAATATAATATACTTTACTAATATCTAATCTATTCTACTTATTATTAATATCTTTTATTTAAATTTCTATTCTATTTACTAATCTATTTATATCTGAAATTTTTATTATTTATTTATATTTATTAACTAAGATTTATAGATTAATTCATATAATTCACAAAAACTCTAGTATATAATGTGTTGCTCATTACTAGAAGCTAAAAAAATTGGGATGTTATAGGTTCAATTTGTGTAAAATATAGATTCGATTTTTTCTCTTTTTGGTTCGGTTTGATTTTGAACCGAACCAATTATTTGCACAGGCCTAGATAATGGGTCAAACAAAAATTTTAGGGAGAAATAAATTTTTTTTTTAATATATATATATATTATTTTTTAATTCTTAAAATTAAGGGGGGCAATTGCCCCCTTCTCCACCTCGTGGCTTCAACACTGGGTAGAAGAATTGATGTTTGTATCTTTGAAGAAGGAGAGAGATGCAGAAATTGGCAGGTAAGATGAAGAATTTTCTTTATAAATTTTTAATCAAATTAAATGTTGAATCACAATTTGTTAGACACTTAGGTGTCTTTATGCATGTGCATTTAAGCAAATTGATGACTAGGACAATTGGATGTTTAATAATTTTAATTTGCCAAGTTTAAGTTTTATATTGGTTAATTTAAAAGTTGAGGGGATAAAGTGATTAATCATGTCAACTTTAGCACAAAATGTGTATTTGATCAATACTTGAGGCTTGATGTTTGCTTTAAATATTATTTTTTCCCCAAAAAAATTACTTGTTGCTGTTTAGTTACAACACCAGAAATTTTTTCCCTGGTTTTTGGAGTACATTTACTACACTGGAAATACTACATTTACATATTTTGTTCATAAGGAAGTCTATGTTTTTTCCTCTGTAAAATATCTAGAAATTAGTAATCTTATGAAAAAAATCCACAAAATCAATAAGAAATTCTTATCATTGATTGAATGAAAAGGTTCCTGAAGCCAGAGAAGATAAAAAGAATACAACTCTCGATCAATGTACAAGTATTACAAAAATACAATATATAACTGCTTCAGATTTCTAATGCTCTTAAACTATAAATCTCAAATCTTATGTTAAAAACAATTGCTAACAATTCCAGCAAATTAAAATCAAGAAAACAAAACAATCACAAATAAACAACGAAATCAAGTCAATCAAGAAAGGCACTGAAATTGCCTTAGTTCCTCATAATTCATACATAACATAGAACAAACAGAAAGTCCAAATACTAGTAATCGCAAGAGGACCAAGAAACCTTGGGCCAGTATATTGAGAACCTAAGTAACAAATACTTGATGGTAGATGTGATTGCTAATAGGATATAAAATAAACCTAGAAGCCCCAAAAAAAGCAATGAATGGAACAATTACAGAATAAAATAGAGCCTGCTTACTCAAAACATTGGATAATTGTGCATATAACAACATAAACCCAATAGCCATGGCCAAATTAACCTAAGTTTTCAGATATGGTATAATCTCTACGCTAAGCAAAATTAACAGCAAGATTTATAGTTTATCTAGAAAAAATAATTGTTACTCCTACTAAAAGTCTGCAACAAACTCACTCCAGCTACACAATCCAATGGCAAAAACTCGGTGCTACAATACAATCTAACAGCAACAAACTTTTTTTTTTTAAAAAAAAAAGCAATATTTAGATTAAAAAATTTTAACAATTCATAAATTGTATATAATCCATTTTTTAATTGATAAAATCTCACCGTGAAATCTTCATTTTAATCAACCATGGAGTAAATTTAATTTAAAGGAAGTCCAACAATAGTTTGTAATATTTTTGGCCCTTTAAGCATGTGAAAAAATTGCAGGCGTGCCACAGATACGAGGTACATGAACCTTGAGTTAATGCACCTTTGACTTCACATGAAATGATTGTGCAAGGTTAAAGGGACTTGAACAACCCTTAAATTCCTAACTCTACTTCTAAAAAGCTTTGTTAGACAAAATAGTGCAGTATTTAAAGTTAGCAGTAAAGAGTAATTGTATTGAAGTAAAGAGGACTTATATTGCTTGAGAGAACTTTAGTTACAAAAAGCTTTTACATATCAAAGTATGTGAATATGACATTATTTGAAAGCTAAAGAGCTTGAAAAGATTTAATTTCTCCTTTGGGAGTGAGTTTGAGATTGTTTGCCTGTTTGTTCTTGATTGTTGGAATGTATGAGAGAGAGCTTTGTTTGCTAGCACTTCTACTTTTATAGGCTTCGAGAACTACTTCAATAACTTCTCCACTAGCTCCTCTTTATGCCTCAGCACTAGTGACTCCTCAGCTCCACTAAGGAACAACTCCACTAATTCCTCAACTCCTCTTAGGAACTCCTCCACTATGTGCTTCTGTTACTAGTGCTAGAATCCTCTAGAATATTGAAGAATTTTCCTATGCCACTGGTGAAAGAAACTATTAGACTTTGATAATTAGCCTCAGTCAAAATGTGGTGCAAACAATTGTCCTCGGGCACATATTGGCTGTAGGCCAGTAATGTGTGTGATAAAACAGATGCACCTCATGTCATTGCCACACTGGAGAAACAACTCTCATTCTAGAACCAAACTCCTCTATGAATCTTCATTCCTACAAAAAATCCTTTTTAGTCTTCCAAAAGTTTAAACTTCTCTTTAATCCACCTCCTCTTTAAACCACCATACCTAGAGCTGCAAAATACAAATTCCAAAAATACCCAATTTTATTTCCAAATTCCTTTCAAAATTTAAACCCAAAATCCCAAAAATAAAATTAAAACAAAAAAAAATAAAAATAAAGTTAAAAGTAAAAAATGAAAATAAAATAAGAAATATAAATAAAAAATTGAAAATTATCCATTACCGAAAATCACTAGAACCCATCCACTATCAACTCCAAGGAGCCTACCACTGATTGGAGCTCCACCACTGTCGACAAAAGATTTATTGTCGATGTCGTCTCTAAAGCTTCCTCTTTGATCGCGAAAGCACCATGGCCAAGCTCTTGGCGACGCAAGAACAACAGATCCAATAGCCTTCTGTATTACCCCAACCATATGAGGTACATGTATCCTTAGAGTTCATGAGTTATGAGTGATTGTGAATGCTTGGTTTCAAGTGATATGGAGATTTAATGAAGAGGAATTAATTAGAATAGGATTGGATAGAAAAATAAAGGGATTAAAGTAAGAGAAGTGAAAAGTATGAAATTTGTATGATTTATATGATGATCTTAGAGGTTGAATTAGAGAAAGTTAAAAACATGAAAAATATTCATTTATATGTAAACTAAGTGAAAATAAATCAATTTTACGTTTTGGAGATATAATAAAAATTGTGGAGATTGTTCGGATTGAATTTGCTCAGAAATAGGTCAATTTTAAAAAACTCACCATAAATTGTATAGTTCATATTTTGGTCTGAATTTTGGATATGTTGTATTCCTATATATGTAGTTTAAGTATGAAAAAAAAAATCAAGTCATTTGGATAAGTATAGAAAGAGTTATAGTGAAAATAGTGGAGTAACGTCCGTTACTTTAAAAGTAACACCCGTGAACAAGTTGAAATTGGGCTATTTCGCTTCTGTGTAAAATTTACCCCGTGAATTTGAGAGTCACAGCCGTGAAATAGCTTCAGAAGGGAAAATGAGTGCATTTAGTGCCCAACTACCCTTCAAATGGATAAATATCCCCCACCCACCGAACCTTAGACCAAAAACACCCATTTTCCTTCATTTTCTTCATTTATTCTTATTCTTTTTCACTTCCAAACATTTCCAAGGTCAAATCTTACAAATTTGTTTCAAGAAAACAAGAATCAAACCTTTTGATTGAAGGATTCTTCATCTAGATCAAGTGAGAGGTAAGGATTTTCAAAGGTTGCTTTATTAATTTTAAGTTAAGTTTGAATGTCTATTGAGTTATTAATTGAGTTTTAAGTTGAGAATTGAAGAGAAATAGATTTGTATATGGTTAAATAGCTTGATTATGATATCAATTATTTATTTGATGGTAAGATAGCAAGTAGGGAAAGCTAAGAATATATGAATTCTTGTATTGAATTTAAGTAAGATTTGAAGAGTAAATGGATGAGTGTGTGATTAATTAACTTATTTGAGATCTTATTTGTGAATTGTTGATAAAAGTGGTTGGAAAAGAGTTAGAGATATATTTGAATTCAAGTTGACATTAAGCTATTAGATGAAATTATT
>CATKHJ010804968.1:0-13496 GCA_949750685.1 Vernicia montana | reverse complement strand
AAAACTACTACAACCTAACACCATGCTTGTGTCCTTGAAACAAGGATCACCATTTCTTTTCACCTAAAACTAATTACATTGCTGAGATGTAATTACATTAATGAAACATAATTAACATTACATGAAATTTGACTAATCTTGCTTAGATTCTTAAACAAAAATCTCAGCAACTCCAACAAATTCACGATTCATCTTTTTCATCTATAAATGATACTGCAAAGAAGAGGAATTACTTCTAGACTAATGATCATGACAATTAGAACTGACACAAAGGAAAAAATCCTGAATGGGGAATATTAGGTTGATCTTTTAAAGAATAAGCTTGGATTTGATGAAGCTTTCAACTACAAAGAAGAGCCTAACCTGGATGCAGCTTTGAAAAGGTTAGTAAGAACTTGGTTTTCCTGTGTGAGAGTCAGTAAAGCACTTTCCACCCTTATATCTCTGCATTAGATTTTGTTTTGTGAATTTTCCTCTGTTTTACTTTGAGTTAGATTTCTATATCACTTGTAATTCTTTAAATAGGTATTTCCCAGAAGGCATTGACATCTACTTCGATAATGTGGGGGGAGATATGCTTGATGCTGCCTTGCTGAACATGAGGATTTGTGGCCGGATTGCAGTCTGTGGAATGGTGTCTTTGCAAAGTCTCTCTGATCCCCCAGGGCTTCACAACTTGTTCAATCTTATAAACAAACGCATTAGGATGCAGGGATTCTTGCAAAGTGATTACTTTCATTTGTATCCACAGTTCTTAGAACATGTTGTTAATAACTACAAGGAAGGGAATATTGTGTACATTGAAGACATGAATGAAGGATTGGAAAGTGCTCCAGCTGCTCTGGCTGGACTATTTTCTGGTAAGAATGTGGGTAAACAAGTCATTCGTGTAGCCTATGAATGATTTTTAAGATGAAAAGATGGAAGCATGCAGTTATTCTAAATATGTGAATAAATGTCAAGATTCACTTTTGACAATATATATATATATGTGTGTGTGTGTGTGTGTGTGTGTGTGTGTGTGAGAGAGAGAGAGAGAGAGAGAGAGAGGGGTTTGCAAATGAAGATCATGCCTATAATTTTGTAAATTTGATTAAAAAGATAATTGAAGGAATTCAAATAGAAGCACTCGTAGAAGCAAAAGCACTAGCATATGGCCGCAGCGCCACTGGATGTCAAGTTGGCCAAATAATTGTTTCTCCCATTTCCTCCCCCTACCTATTGAAAAGAAAAGCTCAAATTTTCCATAGAAAATGAGAAACAGTTAAGGTTAGTGTGAATCTGGAATGGAGAAGGGAGAAGGGGGAAGGGTCAGTCAACACTAACAACTACCTATGCCTCATCCACACCATATATATATATATAAATAATAGCCTTTTTTTTAATGTGGACAATGACAAAACCCATTAGCATTATGTAAGCAACCACGAAACAAGGATGGTAATGGTCTCTTCTCAAGTCAAGACAGTCAATTCTTCACCAAAAAAAAAAAAGACCATAAACGGCCTTACTCTTCCTTTTCTTTTCTTTCTTTCAATATACTAATATACTTGTAGTATTTTATTATGTGATTCTCATCTCTTTGGCTCTGAATGTTCAAACCCAAAGACTTTCTTCTTTTCCCATTTCACTTTGAACTGTCTCGTGTCTTTGGTTTGTTGAAAAGGTTTGCCAAGAAAGAAAGAAAGAAAAACAAAGTCTTTGTTTGAAAGAACAAACCCCACATGGATGTTTCCTGGCTCATTCTTTCGTTCAAATCAACTCAACCCCTCCTCTACGTTTTCAGTGTAATAGTAATCCCTTTTTTTCTCTTTTTTATAATCATTTCATGCTCATCTGGTCTGGTGTAGAAATTGGCTTCCTTTGTTATTTTTCTTTGTTTAATGGCATTGAGAGGCACAAATCTTGTGGTTCTTGGCCACACTTTGATCTGTATAGCTTTTTTGGTTCTGATTAGCAGAACAAAACAGAGTAATGCCACTTTGACAGATATAGAGTGCCTGAAATCCATAAAACAGTCTATTGAAGACCCAAATAACTACTTGATCTCATGGGATTTCAACAACAACACTGAAGGCTTCATTTGTAGATTCACTGGCGTCGACTGTTGGCACCCAGATGAGAATAAAGTTCTTAATATTCAACTTTCATATATGGGGCTAAAGGGAAAGTTCCCGCGTGGAATTCAGAAATGCACCAGCTTGACTGGCTTGGATCTTTCCAACAACAAGCTCTCTGGCTCTATACCTTCTGATATATCAAAATTAGTCCCATTTGTCACGTCTTTTGACCTCTCCTCCAACAATTTTTCTGGTGAAATTCCAATCAATCTTGCCAGCTGCAGTTTCTTGAATATACTTAAACTCGATAACAACCGATTCAATGGCAGTATTCCTCTGCAACTAGGCCAGCTTCCTCGAATCAAGACATTTACTGTCACCAACAATCTGTTATCTGGGCAGGTCCCTATTTTTGCGAACAAGAGTATTACAGCTGATAATTATGCAAGTAATCTGGGACTCTGTGGAGGGCCATTGAAATTGTGCCCAGGCATTCGAAGAAAATTCCCTGTGGGAATAATAGCTGCAGCAGCGGCTGGTGGGATCACATTTACAGCTATTATTGTGTGTATCATCCTCTACTACTTGTCTCGAGGAGCGGCCAAGAAGAAGAAGGAAGACGACCCTGAAGGCAACAAGTGGGCTAAGGCCATAAAAGGAACTAAAGGCATCAAGGCAAGTTCAAAAATCTATCTCCATTTTTCTATATTTCTACTAGCTATAATTATATATGATAAAAATGCCCAAGTGGGCTAACACACAAGCTTATTATATTGACAGGTTTCCATGTTCGAGAAGTCGATTTCAAAGATGAGGCTGTGTGATCTCATGAAGGCAACTAACAACTTCAGTAAATTCAACATCATTGGAGAAGGAAGAACAGGAACTATGTACAAAGCAATGCTTTCTGATGGTACTTCCCTTATGGTTAAGAGGCTGCAAGACTCTCAACGCTTGGAGAAAGAATTTGTGTCGGAGATGAATACACTTGGAAGTGTCAGACACAGCAATTTGGTTCCCTTGTTGGGTTTTTGCGTGGCTAAGAAGGAGAGACTTTTGGTCTACAGATACATGGACAATGGTACACTCTATGATAAATTACATCCACTGGAACCTGAGCTCAGAAATATGGATTGGCCTTTGAGGCTCAAAATTGCCATTGGAGCTGCTAAAGGTTTGGCATGGCTTCATCATAATTGCAATCCTCGAATTATTCATAGAAATATAAGCTCCAAATGCATACTGTTGGATAAGGATTTTGAGCCAAAGCTGTCAGATTTCGGCCTTGCAAGGCTGATGAACCCAGTTGACACCCATTTGAGTACTTTTGTGAATGGGGAGTTTGGGGACTTAGGTTATGTAGCTCCCGAGTATCCACGGACACTGGTAGCCACCCCAAAGGGAGATGTTTATAGCTTCGGTGTAGTTCTTCTGGAGTTGATCACAGGTGAAAAACCCACTCATGTCCTCAATGCCCCTGAAACCTTCAAGGGAAGTTTAGTGGAGTGGATCACACAGCTTTCAGGCAACTCTCTTCTTCATACTGTCATCGATAAGCCTTTGCTTGGGAATGGTTTCGATAGCGAACTCTACCAGTTTCTCAGAGTGGCTTGTAACTGTGTGATTCCAACCGCAAAGGAGAGACCTACAATGTTTGAGGTGTACCATCTTTTGAGAGCTATTGGGGAGAGATATCAATTCACAACTGATGATGAAATCATGTTGCCAACTGAAACTGGTGATGCTGATTTTCCAGATGAACTGATTGTTGCTCAATATGTAAAGGAGGCTCAATAAAGGAGAGAGAGAGAGAGAGAGAGAGAGAGAGAGTTTGATGCTATTCGTAGGTGTAATGATTTATTGTAGTATTTAGGGATGTAGGTGGTGTACTTGTACTACTTTAAGCTACTAGTTTCACTTTTCTATTAGACTGAAACGCCAATTGTATATATAGTTTTATACTACAGCATTTGTTTTGCCAAATGAAAATGCGGCTTCTTTGTCATTTTCTAAAGCGCGCAACAGCTTTGTTCTTTCTTTAACCCCTTCCATGGGAAACGCAAGTTGCAGCATGGAACACACAATATACCCTGTGTAAGTTTAATTATGCCTGGAAAGAAGACGGGGATCTCCATTCTAAAACCGTTGAGAATTAAGACACAAGGAACATTATTCCCATCTCATTAATACAGAGATCAACGGGCCTGTTTCTTTTTCTTTTTTTTTTTTTTTCTTCTCAAGGCAAAGAAGAAACACTTTAAAATCGTTTCCTCAAGCTAATGCATCATATCTCTATATGAACCTTATGATCATTTGACGTGCAGCATAACAGAAACGTGGGAAACTTCAATCTCATTTCTTTCCCTTCTCTATCTGAAGGAAAAAAGAAAAGCAGAAAAAGAAGCACTGGAGAGAATGGATAAAAAGCCCTATTTGAGATTAGTCCATTTTGAAAAGAAGCTACTGAGGATCTCAAATATCATGAAGGAAGAGGATATCCACGGAGGTAAGTAGAATCCACACCTGACTCCCGCACCAATGCCACCCTTCCAGTCCGAGCCACCTTCAAGTAGAGAGAGGCAAAAAAAAAAAAATCACTTCCAATAATATGAGGGAAAAGTATTTATCTATCAGTTCAGTACAATTGACAAACTTCTTTAAATCTAACTTAATTGTAGCTTAGGTTCAGGGAAACAAAGATTAAAATTCATGTGCAATAGAGTAGAAGTTGGCAAATAAGAATCAGAGGACAGACCTCACAAATCCCATATGGCTCTAATTGTCTCTGCAGGGCAGCCATCTTGTTTAAATCACCTGTAAGCTGGATAGAAACAAATAGCTAGAAAATTAGTAATTGGAAACAAATAATAGCAGTTGAAGAAGACAAGCAATAGAACCATCATTCACTGGCATAGCAATAAATGTAGAGCTCCTGCATAGCAGCTAATTCCAAGTTTCTGTATGGTCCCACAGCCTACTAATTTTCACTGCTTTAATTTTGATCATCATAGATTAATACTTGGGATAACAAGGTACAGGCAATCATAGTAATGTTGCATGTAAAATTGAGTGGCAAATCAACTTTAGCAGATTGGTTGCATGTAAAATTGGGTGGCTGATCAACTTTAGCAGATTGGTCAAGGTATAAAGTAATACTGACATTCTACCTGATGCCTCAGTCCACATTGCACTCTAGTCTTTTAGTGCAAAAAAATTTTATACCACCAACTATTCAATCCAAACTTACATCAATGCCACTCAATTTTTAACTGACAGAATTGTGATGTTGGTGGCAATCAAGTAAGAATCACCGATGATAATATCATATACTTAAATTGCTTGTTTGAACAGGAAAAAGTGAGAAAATTATAATGGATGGTTCTATATCATATTATATAATTATAATTTTAGAATAAGAGATAATATTGCCTAAAAAGATCAAAGCCCACAAACCCAAACCATGAAATTAGCCTAAGAAAACATGAAACGAAGTAAAAAGTGAGCAGCAGATCCTTCATAGCTCGTGCAGATGGGCCTCAATTTGCTCAAAGCATGCCTGCTTCTGTTTCCAGATATGAAATACTATAATTGATATGAGCGGAATATTCCACCATCAAATCCAAAATAATTGTGGCAGCACTACAATGCACTCTTACAGCATAAGAATAGGATAGTTCCCCTGTACCACAGTGAACTTCACCTATTATTGTAGAGCTAATCCCAAAAGTGTCCCTCTTATCCCTAAAAGTTTGCACCAAATGATATACTGCAGAAAGAACATACCAGACCAATTCCCAACCATCAAATGTCATAACTTTGGGAAACCAATGAATGAGCTTAGACAAGACAAGTCCATGCTAATTGCCTCTACCTCCTTATCATTTCATCAAAGCTAAGAACACTGGAGAAGAAAACCCTGGGGTCCCTCATTACACCAAATATATTTGCCAAAAATGGATTCTTCTGCAATCCATAGACCTCCACCACACAAAGGAAAACAGACCTCAGGGCTCAAGTCAACCAACTAAATGATTCTTGAACTTATCACCCAACCCTTGATGAAAAATATATAAATAAACAAATAATCGTGAATTCCATCAAAAGCTTGCTAAACTATTTTTCCCTCAAATACAAAATGTAAAAATAAGTAGAAAATGTACAAAAAGCAACCTTGATTAACATCAACCTGCCACTTGAACATTTTAGGCTTTTTATTGTGATGCAAATTCTAGTCTTACTTTTTGTCCTTTTTTAATTGGAAAACAGGCAGGACCTTGCCAAACCCAGCATGATATTGGTTGTCGATCATTACTATAGATTTGAAAACTTTCTTGACAAAGAAAAACATGCTAGCTGAGTGTTGAGTGTATTGCGTCTAGTTAATAAGGGAGGAATTACCTCAAGGGTAATTGTGTGATCAGACACATCAACAGCTTTGGCCCGAAATATGCTAGCAATATCAAGGACATCCCTTCTAGCAGCAGTGTTTACAGCTATCTTTATCAGCATCAATTCTCGTTCCGCGAATGGCAAGTGTGTAATATCACGTACCTGAATAAACACCACCCTTCTTTGTCATCAATTTGCTCAATTGGAATATGAATCGATCCAAAATGAAAATCAATAGCCATGTTGAGGTCAGCTGCTATTTCAAAATTAATGAGGAAAAAAAGTTAATTTATCAACACTCTATAATAGGAATCTAGGGGGAAAAACTGGCCATTTCAATTAAGCTTCATTTGTTTTACCAGTAAATAATTTTAGAAAATCATCTCTCAAGGTAAAAGAAAAACAAGATTCCAAGTATGAACATATAGAAATCAAAGGACGGTTTAAGGATGTAATAACAATTTGTTCGTGAGATTAACAAACTTTCAGTAAAAAAAAAATACTGAAGCTAACTAACTTTTGGTCAAGCAACAAGATTAGTACCCAAAAGCCAGCTCACCTATAACACGTTATTATGATATGATTTCTCTGGCTTCTAGATTGAATCATCCAGAGCCTTATCATCTAGACAATTATTGCACATAATCCCATATTATCATCTATATTGTGTCAACAAGTGAAGTTTAAATTGCTCCAGGTTCAGACAATTATTGCACAAAATACTTGGATTGCCTCATAAGAGAACTGCAATTCCATTTTTAGTGTAATATATAAGCCAGTCATTTTCTTTTCTCCCTTTTTGAGCTCTTTTTTTTTCACATTTTTTCTTTGAAAATCACATGGTTACTTGAAATTAAATGCTATGAAGTTTGAAGATTTTCAGAAAAACTCATTGCCCCTTACCTCGTGCAGATCTATCAACTTGTGAAGATGCATTACCAAGTTGCCAATTGACTCATCAGTTCCAGGAATAACAGTTGTAATGCGAGAAAGTCCCTCTCTTTCAGCATGACCAACAGCAACACTCTAAGAGATTGAAGTGTAAAAAGGAAGTAACAATGAGAATAATATATCAAGATTAGCTGGAAAAGAAAGATGAACACAACTATACCGACCTGAATGTTATAACCTCTTCGGGATATAACACCAGTGACCATGTTGAGAACACCGGGAGAATCGTTCACAAGCATAGATAGTGTATGTGACCGAAGTCCACTTGACTGAAATGTTAAATCAACAAAGAAAAAGCATGAGAAAGGTTAGGCAACGATTAAAATACAGCTGAGCCAGCTGAACACATGCACCATTTATTATAGATCAACCAAATATTAGACCGAGTTAATGTTCACACACAATTCTTATGATCCAGAAATGGAATTTTACAAAAAAAAAAACAACAAGAGATAACAATCACTTTGACTGGGGTCTTACATTCATACATGGCTTAACGCTCACAGCCACTGCTCACTAAAATGAATATGAAAGTAATTTTATAATGTTGAAAAGAAAACAAAATTTCAATGGATAAAGTTTGTTCCAAGAGGACATAGCTTTTCAAAAGTTTACACCGAGTGTTAGTGGAATGTTTTGAACATAATCATCATTATTATGTAAATAAATTGCAAATGTATGGTATGCGAAAGAGAAAACAAACTTATATGGATCTTGAGAGGAAAATCAGTGCCTTACATCTTCGTCATAGAGAACACCCCAATGAGCATCAAGAATTTGATTCACTAAGAAGTCATCATAAGGCTCCACAGGATATACATCACCCTTCAATTCAGGAAAAAAAATAAAAAAATAAAAATTTAACCCTTGTTCAACACATTTTACAAATGATTTAATGCAAAATCACAGTATAGAGAAGCCAAAAGAGAAACAAAAATTACAAAACAATTATGACGTAGATACTGTAATATAAAATGAGATGGATTTATCAAACTACACATATCAGGACACAAGTTCTATCCTGAGACAACAAGGAGAAAACCTTAGACACATGAATCAGTAATAGAAACATCATACAGATGTTTTTTCCCTCTGTGTTTCTCTCTCCACCAAAATTGGGAAACATGGTTCTGCAACTTCATATGATCAGATCCTACATGGGAACATCATCAGGGTAATTTAACTTGCATTCCAAGGACAACCTTCCCTGAGCACATTGAAGAAATAGATAAAACAAATGAAAAAAAACATCATCAAACAACAACAATATATACTCCTGCTCGATTGGCTGAATCCCGTGAAACCATTTCATAGAAGTTCATTGATATCTTCTTTTTATAAAGCAAATCAACTTTGATTCAAATGAATTAACATTAGATATCACTGCTTTAGGATTAAATAAATAAATTTAATCTTAGATCAAATGCACATGCTATAACCTAAACAAAGGATGCTCTAACATGAAATGCTATTTGATTTTGTGATTTCTTACATTAATATCAAGGTTTTGAAACAAGACGAAAACAATTATCAGGCTAAAAATTGCAATAATAGTTTAGTCTGTAGCGCATTAAAGGCAAACACAGTATGCAAAGAATTCACGGTAACTAGAATTAAACATATATACCTTAGATGATGAAATGATGTGGCCATTAAGTGATCCGTTTGAATTCCCTGCCAAATTATTTGCAACATTACTGGAAAAAACATCACCAGGCTGTGTCCTTTCAAGGTCAGGATAAGAAGCCGCAGAAAATCTCCAAAATGGAGCTGTCTCACCCATCCTTTCCCGTCTTAGAGCAATCTATGATTAGTATCAATCCAATTACACAGTCAATATCATAACTTAGTATAGGAAAAAAAAAAAAGATATATATATTCATCTCGATTTAAGATATTTTGAACTTAAATACTATCACATCAGAAATAACCTCACACAAAAACAGAGCAGACCTTCCTTGCTCTTTGTTGGATCTCAATTGCTTTTCATTCCTAGAGGCAAATAAAATATACTTCCTCATATTTGGTCAAGCTTTGTAATTTTCTCTATAATCTGTTTATCTGAGAAAATCAAGCAATATTTATTCCCTTTCTACTGAACAATGCAACAGAATCAGTTAGCAGGAATGGGCTATGACTCTTTCCTATTCTGTATAATTTCCTATTCTGTATAATTTCTATATAGTTTCCCTTAATTTAGGAATATATATACAGCTATATGTTTGACCAATTTACCATATATAGTTCTTTGTATCTTGTATATATATCATTGAAATATATGAAAGTATTCATTCAGCATATTTACAACTTGGTATCAGAGCTTTAGGATATAATCGTTTCCTCTTTATCTGAAAATTTCAACCACCTCTTCTTCCTTAAAAACCCTAGCTGCATTTGCTCCTCCTTCCTAAAATCCTAGCCGCTCCTCTCTTCTTCCTTAAAAACCCTAGCCGCAGCTGCCCCTCCTTCCAAAAACCCTAGCCGCACCTCAGTATGTCTACTAAAACTGATGGTGAATCTTTTAACAGAAAGAAAACATCTTCCATGACCATTCAAGATGCTCCTTCATCCATCCATATTAAATTGGATGGCTCTAACTATCGGGTCTGGTCTAAGATTTTAGAGATGCATATTGCTGGAAGAAAAAGAATGGGCTATATCAATGGGAAAAAGGTTGCACCTACAGAAAATGATTCAGACTATGATGAATAGGAAGCTAAAGATTCACTTGTCAAATCTTGGCTCATTAATTCAATGAGCAATAATCTAATGTCACACTTTGTGCAATGTGGCACAACAAAGAAAGTATGGGATGCTGTAAAGAGAAGTTACCTTGATGTATCTGATTCTTCTCAAGTTTATGAATTGATGAAGAAGTCTTTCCAATTACATTAAGGTGGCCGTCCTCTAGCAAAATATTACAATGAGTTAAACTCAATTTTTATGGAGCTTGATTACCAAAGGCCAAACGATATGACCTGTGCTACTGATATTGAAAAATATAGAAATCGTATCGCAAAAGACAGGGTTTATATCTTTCTTGCTAGTATTGATCATAACTTAGATTAAGTGAGTAGTCGTGTTTTAGCTACTTCTCCACTACTAAAATTAGAAGAAGCATATTCCTTGGTTCGTCGAGAAGTACAACAACAGGTTACCATGGGTACAAAAAACCACTCAGAGGCTTCAGCTCTAATTGTCCAAAAGAGCAGTCATATTTCTTCTCTTGGAGATTCTACATCTTCTCAATCTCGGTTCTGCACCCACTGCCATAATAATACACACACAGTTGATGTTTGCTGGAATAAGCATGGCTATCCGGAATGGTATAAACTCAAGCAAGCTGAGAGAAAAAATAAGAAATCTACTCAGAATGTTACTATCATAGATACCGCTCCATCTCCATCTTCTGCTTCTCATGGATCTCGAGTATCTTCTCAAGAAGGTAATTTTGGTTTATCCATTAGTTCTACTTGTCCTAATACTTGGGTTATTGATTCAGAGGCTACTAATTATATGACTAGCAACTCTTCTATCGTTGATTCTCTAACATCTCCACCAGTTAAGTCTGTACAGGTTGCTAATGAGAATTCTATGCCAATCACAAGGGTTGGAAATGTGTCTCTTTCTCCAACATTTTCTATGTCATTTGTTTTACTTGCACCTACACTTTCAAATAACCTCCTCTCCATTAGCAAGATAACAAAGAATCTCAATTGTTTTGTTATTTTTCACTCTAGTCATTGTGTTTTTCAGGACAATCTTACGAAGATGACGATTAGCATTGGTAAGGAGAGGGATGGCCTGTATTATTTAGAGGATCATCGAGACATAGAAACACCTACTTGTGGATTCCAAACAAAGAGAGAAACATCTGATAAAGAGAAAATTATCCTTTGGCATTGTCAGTTGGGACATCCATCTTTTTCTTATTTAGAACGTTTGTTTCCTAAATTATTTTCCAATATTTTTGTTTCTAGTTTAAGATGTGAACAATGCATTTATGCTAAAAACCATTGTGTTCCTTTCAAAGTCAGTTTTAATAAAAGTATTATTCATTTTTTATGTGTTTATGTTGATGTGTGGGGTCCTTTCTCTACCCCTTCTGCTTCAAGACATAAATATTTTGTATCTTTTATTGATGATTATACTAGGGTCAGTTGGGTATATTTGATAAAATCTAAGAGTGATGTTTTACATATTATTCCTTAGTTTTACAGCATGATTCTCACTCAATTTAACACTAAAATTAAAATTTTTCATTCTGACAATGGTTGTGAGTTTGTGAATCAATCTCTTACTGATTTTATAAAACAACATGGCATTCTTCACCAAACAACTTGTATTTACACTCCCCAACAAAATAGCATAGCAGAACGTAAGAATCGCCACCTCCTTTAAGTGGCTCGAGCCTTATGTTTTACTATGCATGTTCCAAAACGTTTCTAGGCTGAAGCTGTCATGACTGCTGTTTTTCTTATCAATCGAATGCCTGCTAGGATTCTTGATTTCCAAACCCCTTTAAGGATGTTATCTAGATTTCATTCTATTCCCTCTATTCTAAATATTTGTCCTAAGGTTTTTGGTTGTGTATGCTATGTTCATGTTCATTCTCTTCATAGAGATAAACTTGATCCCCGTGCTATCAAATGTGTTTTTCTTGGCTATTCTAATTCACAAAAAGGGTACAAATGTTTTCATCCTCCTACAGGAACCTACTATGTGCCGATGGATGTTCAGTTTTGTGAAAATGAGTCCTATTTTTCTGGAAATATATCTATGGTTCCTCTTCAGGGGGGAGACTAGTAGTAAAGAAGAGGAACAATTATGGTTGGGAGAGAAAAAGATATGGGTCTCAGGTACAGAAAATATTAAGGAAATTGGAGAAGCCTCAGTTTTAGATGACGAACATAATGGTGAGGAACCTAATAGTGAGAGACCTGAGAGACCCACTCGTTTTTTCAAGAAAAGATACTCTAGGAGAAAGGAAAATATCACTGTTATGCCTCCTAATTATAGTACCTTTCTTGATGATACTACCATGTCATCGGATGAATCTTCCAAGACCGACACTGAGATATGTACCTATTCTCCTGAATCTTTTGAAATTTCTAATCCCAATTTTAATTTTGATCAAAATATGAGATATCCTCTTCGTGAAAGAAAAGCACCTGATAGATTCGGTTTTTCAAAAGCCTCCAATGTTGTTTATCCAATCTCTGACTTCATATCATATCACCGTTTGTCTAAAATTAACTTAACATTTGCTCTTCAGTTGTCATCTATTTCTGTTCCTTGTCATTTTCAGGAAGCCCTTGAAGATCCTAAGTGGAAGGATGCAATGGTAGATGAAATGATGGCTCTCAAAAAGAATTCTACTTGGGAAATGGTCGAGTTACCAATGGGAAAGAAGACCGTGGGATGCAAATGGGTATTCACTGTCAAATACAAGTCAAATGGGATGGTTGAAAGATACAAGGCTAGGCTGGTTGCAAAAGGCTATACTCAAACCTATGGTATTGACTATCAGGATACTTTTGCACCAGTTGCCAAGATGAATATTGTTCGTGTCATACTGTCACTTGCAGTTAATTTACACTGGCCTCTACGACAATTTGATGTGAAGAATGCATTTCTTCATGATGATTTGACAGAGGAAGTGTTCATGGATCCACCCCCAGGATTTAAACTAGAAGAAGGAAAGTATGCAAACTAAAAAAGGAATTGTATGGATTAAAGCAATCACCAAGGGCATGGTTTGGGAGATTGAGCCATGCAATGAAGAAGTATGGATTCAAGCAAGCTTTGGCAGATCATACATCATTCTATAAATATGATCATAATAATATTACCTTGCTTCTTGTCTATGTCGATGATATGATTGTAACAGGTAATAATATAGATGAACTTGAGAAACTTCGAAGCTATCTGGCCAAAAAATTCGAGATAAAGGATTTGGGGCTTCTCAAATACTTCCTAGGCATCGAAGTCTCTCGGTCTAAGCAAGGACTGTTTCTTTCCCAAAGGAAGTATACTTTGGATCTCCTAGCTGAAACTGGTAACTCAGCCTGTGAACCTATAGATACTCCTATTGAG
>CATKHJ010804959.1:0-13147 GCA_949750685.1 Vernicia montana | reverse complement strand
GCCTGCAGAAATATATATATATATATATATATATATATATATATATATATATATATATATATATATATATATAGAGAGAGAGAGAGAGAGAGAGAGAGAGAGAGAGAGAGAGAGGGGTTAAAATTAAATTATTTAAAGAGTTCATTGAGTTTTTAGTTCAGTGATATTAAGTTCAGTGATATTAAGTCGTCTCTAAGGCTAAAAGTTATTAAGAGATTATTGAATTTTTAGTTCAGTGATATTAAGTTCAGTGATATTAAGTCGTCTCTAAGGCTAAAAGTTATTAAGAAATTTATGTATTACGAAACTAACATTATACTACTAAATTATTAGTTTAATGGTTTAAAAAAAATCATTTGAAAAAGTCCAATTTTGTTAAAATGCTCAAGTTTAAATTTGGATGTGTCCATTTTAATAATTGGTATTTACATGCATAGCAATTATGATTTGTGTGATATATAATATATTGTTTAATTTGGCATAAGATCTAAACATTAAATCCCCCATAATCCATACATAACTGTAGTGTTTTACAAATGTAAAAACTGAGTCATCTTCAATTAATTCTTTATCTATTACCATGATCTTCTGCTTTCATACACTATTTAAATCATATCTAAAAGTCATATTTGTTGAAGTGAAAGTCTTTCTCTTAGTATTTATCCAAACATTTATTTCAAGAACTCCTTTTTTTTTTTTTTTCCTTTGTGAATTATTTAGTCTCAATAGAAATAATATACTTTTGACTGAAATCATAAATGTAAAGATAAACAATATGATATTTCAAAATTAATATTATAAAATACGTTGGCAAACTTAACCTAATGGTAGCTGGTGGGTATGTTTTTGGGTCTGGGCTAAAATTTTGGGCCTTCTTCTAAGTTTTTTTTGCCGAAAGGCCTTCTTCTAAGTTACTAAGTTGAACCGCCATCTCCTTTGCCGCCTTACCTTATAGTTTATACAGTAACCGACTACTACCATTTTCTTCAAAATTGTGGCAGAGACGATGACTCGCAAACCCAAAAATTCACATCACTCTTTTCAATTTTGCTCCTCCAAGCACGATTACAATGGCAGCAACACTTCTCAATATCAATCTCAATCTCCCTATGAATCAAATGAAGAAGATGATGATGTGGAACAACCCATGGGATCCGAGTCTGCAACCAATCCACCCATTGATGACCAATTCTCAAATAGTTTTAGTACAAATTATACCCAACCAAATTCTCACCCCATTCATTCCTACATAAATATTGCCCCATTTCCAATCTTCCATGGCCAGCCTAATGAATGCCCCATTTCACATTTAAGCCGTTTTATTAAAGTTTGCAGAGCAAACAATGCTTCCTCTACAGATTCAATGATGAGAATTTTCCCAGTCACTCTCGAAAATGAGGCTGCTCTTTGGTATGATCTTAACATCGAACCATACCCATCTCTTTCTTGGGATGAAATTAAAATTTCTTTTTTAGATGCTTATAATAGAATTGAAATTGTTGATCAATTGCGATCAGATCTTATGAATTTAAGACAGGGAAATGAGGAATGTGTTCGATCTTATTTCTTGAGACTTCAATGGATTTTGAAGAGATGGCCGGATCATGGACTCACTGAAAATATAATTAAAGGGATATTTATAGATGGATTGATTAAAGATTTTCGAGATTGGATAATTCCACAAAAACCCAATTCGTTAAATGAGGCATTAAGCCTTGCTTTTAGTTTTGAGAAAGTGAAGAACATTAAGGGTGTGAGACAAAAGGTTGTCAAATGTGGGTTTTGTGAAGGGTCACATGAAGAAAAATGGTGTGAAGTGAGAAAGAGAATGAGAGAGTTGCTTAGAAAGAGTAATAAGGAGAGTGAGAGCGATGAAGCAGGAAAGGAAATTGCAGAGAAAGGTGAAGAAAATGAAGAAGGAATGTTCAGTTGGAAGAAAACAGAGAAGAGCCATTGCCAGTGTTCGAAGCATCAATGCTGGAAGAAGAAGCTTCACAGGAACAATAGTATAGTAACTAGAAATTCTAACACAAATGATTAATTTTTTTTTTTTTTCAATTTTTTGGTCTTTTTTGAATAATCCTGTTAGCTTATTATGTTTATCATTTTTGGCCATTTTAGAAGTTATTTATTTCTTTTCTGAATATTTTAACACGAGTATGGTTTGATTTAAGTAAATCCATTCAAAATCTTGAACTTTCTGTATTAAGTAGAATTAGTTTTTGAATTGATATAGTTGAAAATAATTATAGGCAAAAGACATGAGTTCAACACTCCTACCCTTTCTAAATTTCACGTCTCCATTACTATATTAACTGCAGCTCACAAGCATAATGCCCCTGGGCCCTGCCTGCCATCTCCAAGCTTAAGTGAACAATTATTACTTCTCATCAATAAAAATTAATTTTTAAGCTTTAAGTAATAAAAGCAGAAAAACAGTCATCAACAAGTCGTTGTAGTATAGTGGTGAGTATTCCCGCCTGTCACGCGGGTGACCCGGGTTCGATCCCCGGCAACGGCGTAAGATTTTTTAAATTCATTTAAAAAGGTTTAAATTTCTATATTTTTCTTTTTTTTTTATTCCTATTTGCTATAAACTTCCAATTTAGGGCAAATTTTGCAAATTTTACCAATGAAATAAGAAATTTGGGGTTCTAACCCTCTTATGAGTAATAAAAAGTTAAATTCGAAGTTTTAGTTAAATTTCTAAAACCAAGTATTCCAATGATAGTATCGAATCACCAGTTAAAATTGACCTCAAATAGTACTATAGTACGGAATGGGTTCAATTTTAAGGGTGTAAATGAGTCAAGTCGTTCACGAGCGGCTCGGTGTTCGGCTCAACAAAAGCTCGTTCGCGTTCAGTTCGTTTTCTAAACGAGCCAAATTTGAACATTACTTTAAAACTCGATGAATAAACGAGCCGAATTTGAGTAAGGTTAAACTCGACTCGATTAAACTCGTGAACAGCTCGATTATAAGCTCGTAAACAAGTTCGCAAAAAGCTCGATTAATAGGCTCGTAAACAGTTTGATTATTATTATTATTATTATTATTATTATTATTAACTTAATAATATTAGTACTTCAAAAAATATATTTTAATATTTCTATAAAAAAATTTGTAATTCAATTTGACTAAAATATATATTCTCCTAATTAAGATAATCTAATATTTCCTTATTATATAATTTAATATTCTAATTTTTTTAAAAAAAATTATTAATTAATATCTTTATAATACATATGATACTCAATTTTATGATTAAATTTTTTTTTTTACTAATTGGATGATTTTGCTTTTATATTAATTTTAAATATTTTTGTAATAATTATTTTATTAAAAATAAATATTTAGAAAGTTGAGTATTTTGATAAATTATAAACGAATTTCAAAACGAGTTGAACTCGAGTTCGAACTTAGCTCGATTGTAATTTATTAATGAGCTGAACTCGAAAAGTTTGATTGTAATTTATTAACAAGCCGAACTCGAAAAGCTCGATTGTAATTTATTAACGAGCCGAGCTCGAATTCGAGCTCGACTCGAGCTTGAATTGAGCTCGAGCTCGACTCGAGCTTAAATGAGCCGAATTTGAACATGATTTTTAAACTCGATTCAAAACTCGAGTTAAAACTCGAGTTCGGAAAAAAAATATCAAGTTAACCCTGAACAAATTAAAACTCGGTTCGGCTCGACTCGATTACACCCCTATCCAATCTCCAGTATCAACATCATTGCAAAATAGTAATAACACTGATCATCAAGTCACAAGCCAACCTTTCTCCGCTCCTCATCACAATATGTTGAGCTTTAAGAAATGCGCTAAGCCATGCAGAGAATCAGTTATGCATATCAGAGAAATATTTCATTTCTATTCAATTCACTTCGAAAATATTTCCATTATTGAGCCCCTGCCATGCGTATTGGCATAAAACAATTTCACTGTCATTCACATAATAAACTTTCTCATAGAAGAAAAAGAACCAGAAGGCCTAAATGTATAGGCCTAAAAATAACTGTACCTGTAACCTTCTCAGTATTCATTCACATGTACTTGCAGTATACCTATACATTTTGGTTTTTGGCATGTTCATTAAGCCTCCTTAGATAATTCTCTATTTTTTTTTTCCGCCAAATAGATAATTCTCTATTAGCAAGCTAAAAATGCAACTCATCAATTACCAGACAAGCCAACTATATGAGCAATCACATCTTCCAGCTGAGAAAAGTGAGTCAAAAACTTGTTATGATGTTCAAAGGATTCAATGCGATTTTGCTGCCACTGGGGAAGGCTATCACCTATAACCTTCATACCACTCTGGAGTAGTTCCACTCCCCTGCTAATTCCATCAGGGAGTTTCCTTCTCTTATTGGATTGGATGTCAACATCAATCTCCTCACATTCTGTAGCCTCCATATGCATATTTGAAATCTTCTGAACCATTTCTTTCAGAACCGTACCTTCCTTCACTAGCAACTCAAGCTGCTCAAGGCTAGGTGTAATGGTAAGAAGAGCCATTTCCTTCTCGAGAAATGTCTTTAACTCAGACATAAATCGCTCCTCACTTGCTTCATTTCCTGATACTAGGTCGTATGAAAGAGCTGCATTTTGTGGCACAAATCGCCATAGCTGATTGCAAGAAGTACGAGCAGCAAAATATCCAAATGCTGCAATTGCAAGATGAACAAGTGCCCAGTGCTGCTCCCTGAATAGCATGTGATACAACTCCCATACAGCAGAACTCTTTGCACAATCATCACTTTCTGACATTTCCATGTCCCCAAGTCCACCCATGAAAAGTGCCAGATATGGTTTGCAATGATACAATAGAGGATCAGAGGCCACTGGCCCTGAGATAAACAGGTTTTGAAGCTCCAAGATGACTTCTTCCATCTCATCAGATTTATATAGATGCTTCATATTTGAGATGATCCCCAGTGTTTCACTCAAAAGCTTGTGATAATGTTCCTTCATTAGTTTGTCCACAGGATCTCTGAAGTTGCGAATTACAGTAACTAAGAAGTTGAGGCTCTTCATGTCAACATCAGATATGCTAACCTGCCTGCAAGGCATAAAATTCTGTTCAGCATTGCTACCAGTAAACCAATAAATGATCTGGAAAAGGTACGATTTGAAGCTCATGATCACCTGAGAAACTAGGGTCATACCTAGAGACATTGCATTATAATCTTTATACATGTATGTCTATATACATGATTAAAGAAGAAAATGGGCAAACATAATTTACTCTATTAAATGCTAATGGTAGAATACTGGCAACTGGTACATAAATCCCATACAAGCCTAATGCTTTAATCAGGATTGCTAAAAGGGATTGAAAACATTTGGTTTTCCACTGTATTTTAAAATTGCAATTTTGAAAAAGGAACTGGTTACTCACTGTGACTGCAGGGAGGCTGATAGTAAAAAAACTGGAATGCCAAATACACCAGAACTGCAAGCAGTAAACAGTTGGTTGTTAAAACTCCCAATGAAGCTAAAGTAATCAGTAACAATTTTCTGTTTAGCAGCACTTCTGCTATTATCTGAAAGCGAATTCAGAGGGAAGCCTTCCAAGAGCAAGGCTACATGCATAACTGATGAGATTTGAGATTTGTCATCACCAATGACTGAACAATACACACGGTCTACTGTAGAAGGAGTTCCATTAGTGAGAAGCAAGCAGATTGTCCTTGCTATTTTCCTCAGAGGAGAAGCAGGACTAAGAACTGACTCTGGAGATGCCAATAGCTTCATTAATGAGCAAAACTTATCAATAACACCATTTACCATGTCAATTTCAGCGTGGCGCAACAAAAAGCACCAAAGTTCCACTATAATCTCCCAGCACAAAAAATGTGGATGGAAAAGATTTTCAAGCAGAAAAGCCTCTAATTCCAACCAACCATAACTTGAAGACACCACAAGCATGAAGGTTTTTATTGCATCCAAAAGCGCAGAAAACATGGGCTGCCAAACCAATTCAATTGTTTTCCCAGAACCATATGGTACAGGAATTTGCAAGTCAAGAATAGAAGAGTATACCTCTTCATCAACTAATATATCTAAAAACCACCCAAGCTTTCTTGTTATTTTGTTCTGCACATCTTCTTCAAGGCCAACAGAATATCTGAGCATAGTCTGAAACAGTACAACCCGACCAAGTAGCAATATCCTCTCTTGGGGCATAGATTTACAACTTACAGAAAATATTTCAATCATTGATGATATGCTTCGATATCTACTTGAATCTGTATGAATTGATTTTGAGTAGCATTCCTCAATGAACAACCAGTCCAGAAGTTCAAACTTGTGATCCAGTTTCACTTCAGCTGAATTTAGTAAAGAAGCAAGCAAATCCATGGATGTTTTCTCTAAGAGTTCTGAGAACACTTCACTGGCAGTATTAAGAAGTTTTTCAAAGCTCAATAAAATCCTGAAGGCTGAGATCATTATGGCACATTGTGTTATCTCTCTGTATACAAGATATGCTTGGCATGGATACAAGGAAGATATTTTCACTGCATTAATAAGGTAAAATTTGATGGGAAGAAATGTCCTTCTAGCTTCAGTTACAGAAATTGTTGCCTCCAGAGAAGAAGACCAAGCCATGGCTGCACATCTAAGAGGTTCAGTGACAAACGAAATTAGGGTTACAATAATATCTTGCACACTTACCCTCTCTGCTAGTGCTCCCTTGCCCAGCTGAAGCAAGGTGACCACACCTTTCCATGACACATTGAGAATGGTTACCAGATTTCCACCATCATTTGCTGCAAGGATGCCCAGTTCACACAGTTTCTCTATAGCGCATTTTGTTATGTTGATGACATGATTCTTAATATTAGCCTCTTTATGGTCTATGCTGCTCTCATCCTTCTTGGGTCTTGCATCACAGGAATCCCAATTCACAGATAGGGAATACTCCTTGCATAATCTCATCACAGCATCAATCACCGTCTGTGCAGCTTTCAGTGTTTCTGAGCCACATGAATTATTTCTCTGTTTGAAAGAGGCAAGGGAATATCCTTATCAACAGATAGCAATTAAATATTGGAAAAAAAAACAATGAACAGTGATAACAGGATAGAAAATTACCCCTCTTGACCTACAAGTGTCAATTTAAAATCAGAAAACTACACAATGAAGTTATGCACAAAAACCTAAAAGACTATTTACATCTAGCCTAAGATCTTTGAAGCATATTGTAATCTAGAGTTCAAGCAACTACAAGTTCTCAACAACTTTTAGCTGAAAATTTCAAAAGTTTGTCCTTGTAAAGCACTTCTCCAATAATGAGAACTTAATCTTGTAAAGCGCTTCTCTGAAACAAGTTAAATTCTGCTTAATGCAATTGACAATGTTGCGTTGTCTTCATTTATTAGGCCATGGCATGATCATTTCCTGTTTGTGTCACATGTACCATATCTCTCAAGCATTTTGAAAGGAAGTTATCTTTGTCGTTGTTGATACTATCATGGATGCCACAGAATTGGGCATGTTGAAACTTCATTGAAGATATACAAATGAGAAGGTAAGAGAAGCCGATGAAAAGATTTCTTTAACTTGACCACATATAAGTTTTAAACCTCTAATTAACAATATTAATGCTAATGGAATTTCATTAAAAAAATTAAAATCGATGTAAAAAATTAACAATCTTAAGCTTTACCATCACCAGTTGCAAAACTATCCAAGTATGAAAAGCATTCAAACAAGAAGCAAAGCACAGGTACCTTAGTCTCGGATACTACATCCTTTGTTAAATTTAGCTGTTCCAAAATAAACCTTTCAATAATAACTGGGGAATCATTGTCCGTCAAAACAGGGTATCTTGTCAAAGCCATCATGCTAGCAGCAGAAAGGCTCAAGAAATCCAAAAGAAGCTGCAAAGGTTCATTTAAAATATCAAAAATAAAAAGACATCTATAAGACAGTTGATGCATTAATCTAGTGAACTGATTATCATAATCATGGAAAATCTTGACGACAATCCAAGGTCCCAATCAGTAGTAGAAATGGTTCAAATTTTATAGAAAGAAAAAACCATACATCAATTCATAGATAAAAGTGCCATTTCATTCATACATCATGGAAGAACTTCTAAATAGAATCAATGATGCTAAGAGAGATTAACTCAAGAACTACATGTATGATTGATGCATATTCATAATCCTGAAGCAACTAAGACGAGTGTCCAATTATTCATATCTCTTTTTCATGACCAATAGTTACTAAGAACTTCAGTTGATGCTAGGCAAAGACTGTGCCAAGTCCTTGTAGCAATATAAACACATATATAAACAACAATATTGTCTGTCTGATGCAAAACCCTAAGGATATACACAACTAAACATAGGGTTAAAACTGATCCGATGAGGTTAGCATCTACTGCAGACCTCATTCCATCAAGTAACGACAAATTAATTATACAAGTTCAGCACACTATTTATAATTGAAAGACTTAACAAGTATTTTTGTCATTTAAGTTTATCATATAAACAGATGAACCAAGATCACGAAAGGCATGTTGGACGATGTCCAGCTCCTGGAAGAAAGCATGCACATGGAACCAGCTTGATATAAAATATAAATAAATTGATAAAAAGCATTTTAGTTGCAATTTTTCTGGATAAAAATCATCCTTTGAGCAGTGATCAAGAGGTAAGGAAGTTGCAAAATATCTTATCAACATTGAACAATCGTGTTTGTACAGAGAAAACTAAAGTTCCGCCAATTGTCATATACCTGAAAGAAGATGTCACAATGTTCTTCTTCTTCTTGAGAATCAGCAGCTGACATAAGAGTCATCTTTAGATGTTTTCCACACCATGTGCTTGCCTAACAAATGCAGTATCATTAAGCTTAGGAACTGATATGTGCCGTTAATCAAAGTGCACATGAACAATAAGAAGAAAATGATTTTGTTAGAGAAAAATATACCTTAGTCCCAAGAGTAAGAAATTGCACTAAACATCCAGATAAGTCAGAATCTACATATTTAGCAGCCACCTGCAAGATAGCTTTGTTTAACATGCATTGGGATGCATCCAAGCAAGTGAAGTCTTCCCAAAACGTCTAGCTTGTTGTTAAGGCAAGAAACACAACACTAAAGAGGAGATTTAGGTCAAATTTCCACACCTCTAATTCAGATTATTTACAGGCCATTTCTTAATTGAAAGTACAAAAATGAAATTATAGTACAGTAGATGGATACTGAAAGGCATTCAACAATACAAGCCAAGTCAGTTTTCTCAGGTAAATCCAACTCCCTGAGTTTTTCAAGCAGCTGAACCCGAATCTCCACAACCTGTAACATAAATGAACAAGAAGAACTCATCAACATCTTAATTCTCGACAACCAGAAGATAGTTATCAAAGAATCTAACACAAAATTTCCAAGACTTTGAAAAATTGATGCTAAAAGGAGCTAATTGAAGCAATTTTGGAGAGAAATAAAGATTTAGTAACCCTAGAATTTGTAAACTACAAAAAATGGAGAGGCAGGTAATCAGTACTTTGCAGTGGCATAAATGAAATGGTGATTACAAATTAGCGGCCATTATTGAACAAACTTACATCTGAAGATTTGATGGCTTCTAGTAGAGTTTGCAAGTCCTTGTTAAAGCTCTCTCTCTCCATTTTCGCTCTGTTCTTCTGTGTGATTTGATTTACGCGCTCTGTTAATGGCTCGCTTTCCCGCCTCCAATGAAGGAGAATGAGAGCCATTTACGATTACTGTCTCATCGAACCATGGGTCGAGTCCAAGCTTGGATTGGGCTTGCTATTCTACGAACCATTGCTCCGCAAGTTCACATATTAAAAGTCCAAACCTGTCCATTACCATTAGTCCATGTGGGTTTACTTGCACATTATATTTTTTTTTTCTTTTACTTCTTTCAATATTATTTTATTATTTAACCAAATATTCTTTTCTTTTCTTTTTATTTATAAAGTCACAAAAGAAAAGTTAATAAAAAAAAAAAAAAGAGCCTAACTAACTTCAAAGGCCAAATATATAAATACCATTGTAATTGTCCTTACGTGAGAATATAACTTAGAGCACTAATATTCATTAAATAAAAACAGTTGAATTTAGCACGAATATTTATCTAATTTTTTCGGGTTTTTTTTTTTACTTGTCTATTTTCCAATTCCACATATTAACCTTAGAAACCTTAGAAAGAAGTAGCAACTATCAACCATATTAACCTTATAACTATGGTTAAGTAATATTAAATTCGATCTAATTTCCATAACCATATCAAATATTGGAGATTCACACACACACATTATATATATATATATTCTAAATATTTGTTTACAATTTATATGATGCTTATATTCTAAATACTCATTCCCACCTAGAAGGGGCGGATGTGTATTTCCATAGTCAAGAGATTATCTTGAAAAAATAAACATATATTATTAATTTATATTTATTAAATTATTTCAATATGGGGTGGTGGCGCAGTTGGCTAGCGCGTAGGTCTCATAGCTTAAGAGTAATCCTGAGGTCGAGAGTTCGAGCCTCTCTCACCCCAATAATTTTTTTTAATTTTTCATCAAATATATAATTAGAATAAATTAAATTAAAAATCTCACCACAAAAATTTTTTTAATTTCTTTAATCTAGGGATAAAAGATATAATTATTAGATTTTTTTTAAGATATATAATTATTAGATATTAAAAATAATATAGTGATCATCTTTTTTTTTTTTTTTAATGCTAAAAAGAAAAAACTATTATTACATATCTGAAATCAAAATATCATGAAGGCAAGAAGGATACGCAGCCACCCACTCTTGCAAACCAGACATAGAACCAACTGTTTTAGCTAGATAATGAGTAGTTGCATTATCTGATCGACGAACAAACTTAATCTCATATGGAACTAGAGATTTTAAAAAGTATTTACAATATGAAACAATAACACCAAAATAACTACTATCATTCTTATGGCGTCGCAAAGCCTGAACAAGAATTAAAGAGTCAGTTTCTAAAACCACCTGGTTATAACCTCTAAAAATCAGCCATCTTAATTGTAGTATATTTGGTAGTATTATTATTAATTAAGATTTTTTTTAATTGAAATTTTTTTGGGTACAATGGAAATTCAATGGATAAAATAGATTATACAATAAGAGTAACTCTTTTCTTTAACATTTCTCACCAAATTGATGACAATTTTTTGTGGTTTAGGAGATTCAAACCTGAGACCTCTTATTTTTCACACCCTTAAAAGAGATAAAAAAAAATTAACCAGACCACATCTGATTACAGGTACGGAGACAGAATTGAGAGGTTATAGGGGGGCCAACTTTTAGAAAAAGAAAATTTAGAAGCTAAATTTTAAAAATAAAAACTTTTGAAGGGGCCAAGTGTAATTTTAAGTGAAAATTTTTACAAAAAAAAAAATTGGAGGCAGGGCCTCCTTGAACACCATGCGACTCCATCCCTGCCTTATTGGCTATTAAAAAAAAAAATTGATTGGAGGTTATAAAAGAGTATTGTGATAATAAATTTAAGGTGACAATATTGACACTCTCTTATAGTTTATAGTATTCTCATTTCCTTTTATATCATTGAAATTGCCTTTAATACCCATATCACATTCTTTACGTAATAATTCTCATAAGAAAAAAATTTACCCTATTTTAGAGAAAATTATTGTCTTAATTGGTTTTGAATGCATCTTCCATTCATAAATACATGGAATTCATCTCAAATTATGGAGTTGGAAATTATTGAATAACTTTTCAAAAAATAGAAGTATGCATGCAATGGACCTTTACTTTTTAACCTTTGGAATTGGATTTGGATTTTTTGGGTTAAAAACACTAAAAGCCACATTAAAAATTCACGAGTTGTCCTCACGGGAGTTGCAGATACGAGTTTTCAGATTCAGAAGAGCCATGCATATAAAACATGGTAACTGCATGTGAATTTTCATCCATTTATATGTATGTATAATTAAATCATTTTTAGATTGCTCTATATAAATGACTGTGGAGTAGTACTATTTGGAACACACGAAATTATAGTATAATATTCTTGCTCTGTCAGCTAGCTAGTAGAAGTAAATTAGATATGAAGCATCTATTATATGGTTGTTTTATTTTGTTGTTGGTGTTATCGTTTTTCTATTTTAAGGTTGATGGAATGGTTCTGCGCATGGTGATGGAGGAGCAAGTGGTGATTATGATGGCTATCAAGGAGGTAATAATGGACATGAAAGTGCAAGTGATGATCATAGCAATTGTGATGGTGATAGCACTTTTGTTAATGGACAACATAACTGTTGTGGTAGTGGTGGTGGACTTGGGGGATATGGTAGAGGGTTTGGCTTCGGGAGTGGTAGCTACCTAGGCTGAGCTGGCGGAGGAGGAGGAGGCAGTGATGTGGATGTGGTTATTAGACTTGTTTGTGACCGAGTCACGTCTTAATTTGCTAAAAGTCACGTCTTAATTTGCTAAAAAAAAAAAAAAAAAAAATAGGGACAATATGCAAATATATTTATAATATTTGGCTAAAAGTATAAATTAATATTTAATATTTTTTGAGGTACGGATATGCCCCTAATATTACAAAAATAGATCAACGCCCCCTTCTTTTTGTTACTTCTATTATCTCTCTCTTTCTCCACACTTTTTTTTTTTTTTAAAATCTTTTTTTTGTCATTTCTTTATCTTTACTTTTTTTTTTAACTTGTATTTTACATTTACCTACAAAATATTTGTGTATGTATATATACATATAATTTGACTTTTTCCATTTATTTTTTATTTATAAATTTATATAATGATAGTTGTAATTATTAATAAAATTTAATTATATTATTAGAATATATGATAAAAATTTAAAAATAATTAATTGTGATATTAAATAAGTACATTCTAAATTTTTTTAAAAAAACATAATAATGTGAAAATAAATTAATATGATAACTAGTTTTATTTTTTAAAAAATTATTTGAAAAATGATAAAAAAATTTCTAAACACCTTTTAATAAAAATTAATTATTTCATTAATTTATTTTTACGTTATTATATTTTTTTAAAAAAATTTAAAATGTACTTATTTAATATCACAATTAATTATTTTTAAATTTTTATCATATATTCTAATAATATAATTAATTTT
>CATKHJ010804928.1:0-23582 GCA_949750685.1 Vernicia montana | reverse complement strand
ATTAATAATTTTTATTAATCATAATAATTACATTAATATATTTGGGCAAGTTTGGGAGGATTTGAACTTATAAATTAAAAAAATAAAAATAAAAAATTGTAAGTTATAATTATTGTTTTATCATGTTTGAGAAAAAATTTTTAAAAAAAATGAGAAAATCATAGAATTGCATTTCACACTTCAACTTGTTTGCGGGTCACGTGGCATCAGGATAGGTATAGCAACAAAGTCCTAATTTTGAAATTTTTTTGAAGTTCAAGACATGTTTGAAATTTTTTATGAGTGCTGTGAAAATGAATTTTTTTTTTCCTTTGGGTTAGTTTTGAAATTTTCCCTTTTCAAATACTGGTTAACCTCAAGCCCACCCAAGCCCAAGGCCAATCCTAGAAACTTCACTATCAATCCTGGTTGGACACTTGTCTTCATTTCTTGGATCCGTTTAAAGTTTCTGCTATAACCAATTAAAATCCTGTCTGAATTATTATCAGTAGCAGAAAACTCTGATAAATTACTAATTTTATAATTTAAAATTAACAAATGAACAAAAAATAAAAACCCCACTAAAGGATAATATATTTACATACATAAACACAAACATAATGCTTAGCTATACAACAAAACCAAGCTTTTCTCTATTGATTTCACCATATAATATATGATTATAGTCCCCAAATCTAGCTTAATTATATTGTGCTGGAAAAATCCTAAATGATTATAAAATTATAGATTCAAAAAAGTAGGTGAAGGGTCAAAATAAAACTTAAAAATAAATAAAAATAAAAACTTGAAGAAATAAAAAACCAATATAGAGAGACTAAAAAGGCACAGATTTTTTAAAATTAAAAGGCTAATAAAATATATAAAATCCATGAAAATAGATAATAAATAAATATAAAAATATCACCTGCAACACCGTTTGCCTGTCCACAGACTTAAAGTCATCTCTAATGTAAAGAAGAGCACCAGAAATCACTCCTGCACCCAAAAATGAAAATTATCAAGAAATTTAAAATCTATTGTGTTTTTTTTTTAAAGCATTGGAGGAGGGGAATTCCAACCATGTCATGCTTATAATAATCTATAGACTATAATTTGGTTTGCAAAGTTAAAATAAACTTTAAAAAAATATATATTAATTAATTATATCTATATATAATAATTAAGATAATCAATTTAAGTTTGAATCTCCTTTCGAGAGTGCTAAGAAAAAAATAAAAAATAATAGAGAGAGAGAGAGAGTGTGATTAACCAGTGTCATAGCCAAAGAGCAGGCCACCAATGCCCGCAGAGAAAGCAAGGCGAAGAACATAAGGATTCTTCCAAGCAAGAGAGAAGCAATCTCTAAAAGCAGAGGTTTCTGTACTTCCATGTATCCCTCCTTCCATTTTCTTCAACCCAAAAAATTAACACATACACAAAGAAAGGAAAAGGGTATAGGTAATTCTTGAATTTGGATTTTCCTAGAAAACACAAGAAAGTCAAGGAAAATAAGAGAAGATCTGAGGTGAATTTGGGTTTTCCTAGAAAGCACAAGAAAATCGAGGAAAATAAGAGAAAATCTGAGGTGAAAAGTTTTGGGGTTTGGAGCAGGAAGGGGTGAGAATGAGATGATTATATATTTGGAAGTATAAGGCCAAAGTCAAGTACCAACTTTGTCGTTTGTTTAGTCTCACTACGTTCTTAAAATAAGGAATCAAAATCTTCAATTAGGAAAAAATATTTGCAGCTTCTTAAATTGATATATTTCTATGTATGGATGAAATTAATTAAAGTTTAATTGACTATATATATGAGCTGAATAGCTGAATTGGAATGTTAAAATCAGCTTATTAATTACTAATTCCATTTCAAAAGTATTATGTATTTGATTTATTTAGGGAGACGATATTGATACTTCTCAGCAAATTTTTCGCATTCTTATTCTTATTTTTATCTTTATAATTGATTATAATACCTTTTTATTCTCATTTATATTTTAAAAAAAATTCTCAAAAATAAATTAGCATTTAATGTTTATCGACTTTATAAATCACTTTCAAAATTTTAAAAGTAGAATACTATTTATTAATTTTCATATTTATTTTTTATTAATCTTTTTTTAATTCATTTTAATTTTCCAAGACAATTTTTTTTTTTTTAATTTCAACATTACACTTTTGAAAAATAATTTTATTTTTGGATGTTTAATCAAAATAATATTAATCGTAAATAGTGGTAATACTATTTTTTTTTTGTTAACATAATTTTCTTCTAACTCAAAAAATAAAAAGCGGTGATATTATAGATGAATTTTTACAAAAATATTTATTAATAAAATTTTAAAATATATTCATTGGTATTTGTTACTTTTAAATTTATTATTTAGCTTATAAAAACATAAGTGTAATGTCATATATAGAAAATTATAGAAAATTTTAAATTAAAACAATTACACAATTAATTTTGCTTTAATGCTTATATGTCTCCTTTGATTTTCAAATTAACACAATTAATTTTATCCTATTTTTATACTTCGAAAAAAAGGAATCTTAAACATATAATTTTGAAGTTTTATAAACATTTTTAATATTATTAAATATTATAAATAACATATCAAACATTGAAATTAAATTTTTCATTCATTGTCTGTCGATCGGTCACAGATTTTTAATACTCTCGTGTATATGCGAAATGGTAAGCTTATATTTATGGTGCTCATGAATTCAAATTATTGGGCATTTACAATAAATATTTAGAAATGTAAATTTTGTAAATATGTGTATCCTGTTATCATTTGTCCATGTAGCTAGTTCTTTTTGTAATTTCTTTTTAATGATTTTATTTTTAAGCGGGGTATTATATATGTTAAGAGTAATCCCATATTGATTGGTAATGAATAATATAAATGGTTAATATATGGTGAGAGTTTATTACCTAATTGGTTAGTACTAGTCATTTTATATTTGGTAGTGTTCAATATACCAATATGTGTTGTGTGTGTTTGTATCTTAACACTCTCTTATATTTGTCTTCCTCTCATTCATAAAAAATTAATATAGTATCATAGCAGGTTTGATCCGATTTATTGATTTTTCGATTTTTCGTTTGGATGTCCAATCTCAACGGTCTGGTCTGGTGTTGCCGCTACGTTTCAGTGGGAGTGTTTGAATTTCTTTTCTTGTTTTCAGAACTGGATGTCCAGTCCCAACGGGTCCAATTTCTAGTCCAAGTGACAATTGAATATTCATTCCCAATTGTCATTTGAGGGGGAGTATTAAGAGTAATCCCATATTGATTGACAATTAATAATATAAATGGTTAATATATGGTGAGTGTCTATTACTTAATTGGTTAGTACTAATCATTTAGGTTATAATAGTGCCCAATATATCAATATGTGTTGTGTGTATTTATATTCTTAGCACCCTCCTATATTTGTCTTTTTCTATTCATAAAAATTAATAATATATATTAATTATTAAAGAATCATGGAAAGATTTTAATATATATATATATAATATTAAAGAATTAACATAATAACTAATTAGCTATATGATATTATTAATTTAAGAATATTATAATAGATATTATTCTTTTTTTTCAAAATCTCGTATATATGCATGCACTTTCCATTTTTTTTTTTTTTTGTGGGTATGGAGTGAAATTCCTCTCTTTTTAATCATGGAGTAGTTTTATATTCAATTATAATACCACATTATTCTTTTTCTCTTATATTCCATCCATTTTCCTTAGAGCGGCAATTTTTAACCCGATTCAAATTCTGCCCAAAAAATTAGGATAAAAAATTTACTCGATTTGAAAATTTTGAGTGTCAACTCTATCATGTCAAAGTTAACCGAATAGATTAAGTCATTTTTTGACCTGAATGGATCAAACTCGACTTGACCATAAATCGACCCAAACGAGTAAAAAAAAAAATGAATATCAAATTTATTGTTAGATAAAATTGAATCAAAATTTTAATAATGTATATATATTTATTGCCAATTTATTTTGAATCAATTTATTGTTTAATATCAATTTGTTTACATAATTAATGTATATATATTTAATATAAAAATAAACTTAATTATTATTAATGTATTTTTGTAATAATAAAAAATAAAATTTATTTATAAACTATTGAATTATCTTATTTGGATTAATATAATTAAATATATTATACTTTTAAAATTTATTTAACTATTTTTATTTTATAGCATTATCATCTTAAAATTTAAAATTTTGACAAAATTTTAAATTACTTGCTAGAATAAAAAAAAATTAATATTACAATATATTAGAATTATTCAGTTTAATTATTTAATTATTATGTTATTATATGTGTAGGTATTGAAAGGTATTTATTTATTATGCTATAATATTTTATTTGTATAAAAATTATATATGTGATAATAGATTTTAAATATTTTATATATTTTTATATTAAATTGTATATGTGATATTTTAAAATTGTAATGTTTATTTTTATTATTAAATTTCAAAATATTATATATATGAAAATTTTATTTTTATAAAAAAAATTATCATAACCCAATTTAAAATTTTATTTTCAAAACTAAATCCGAAAGTGACCCGAACCCTACTCAAAATCATTTCTAGTTATCAACCCAGAAATGGAACAAATGTAAATATTATTATTCTTTCCTCATTGAGAAAAAAATGGATAAACAAATATTTTAATTAATAATTTTTAAAATTATATTTACTTACTAATTGAGTGTAATTAATTAAGAAGTGAATGTATACACACTTATCCCTTATTTGGAAATTTAAATTTTGGAAGAATTCAATTCAAATGAATTTTTATTTTATCAATTTTTTATATTTGGATGGAGGTAATTTTTAGTATAAAAAATAAATTCAAAATAAATATATATAAATCGTTGTTATTTCACAAAATTTTAATTTAATTGAGACTTTATTTCAAATTATATAAATATATATATTAAAATTTTCTAAAATTTCAATATTATTAAATAAATAAAGATAAAAAATAAATTGAATTCATTTAATAAAAAAAAACTACACATTTTCAATATTATTCATCTATTGTTATTTCAATTTTGATAAAAAAAAAAATTACACATTTTAATATTTTAAATATACTTTCACTATATATAGAGTTGTAATAGGTGTTAAATCATTTGAAAATATAATGTTTCATGAATGATTATATGAAAATGCTTAGTAACTTGTATTTAAATGGGATAAACGTTTTAATTTTGAAAAATTTCAGAAGATGTGAGTACTATTATTAATAATGAAAAAAACTGCTAAATATAATTGAAAACTATATGAACTCGATTTGAAAAATGAATTCTCTATTTTTTTCTAATTTTGGTTTTGTTTTTAATATTGGATACGAAATTTGAAAAATTGTGTCGTTTTAATATAGATGCTTCATAAATTATTCTATTTTGAGTTGTTATATATTAATTTAATATTTGATAAATATTATAAACATATTGAAATTTTAGTTATTTTCTATAGTTTTGAATAATTAATTGTATGGGTTTGATTTGAAAGTGTTTAACAATGAAAGAATATTGATTGATTGGATTAAAAACAAAAAAATTAATTCTTATTAGCAATGAAGAATTTAATAATTATTTTAAAGTTATAATCAATTATTTTTTTAGTAAACCTAACAAAAAAAAAAAAGAAGAAAAAAAATGAGATAATAATGATGTTGGTGTATGATATATAAAATATAATTAAATAAAACATATAAAAAAATCATTATTGGTAAAAATGACAATTTATAAAACTCTTATTTTTAGCCTCAAAATTTTTATATTATAATTCTTTTTTACAATTCATAATAGGTCAGTAACATATTTTATGGAAAAAAAAAATGAATTAACTTTTCAAAAATAAAAAGATAGAATAGTGAATTTTTTTTTTAAATTTATTGTTTGAGCTACCGTTGATCTTTATTCGGTCAGCGGTGGTTCATTTTTTTTATTTATTATATTTAGTTTTTGTTTTCAATAAGAGATATATGTAAATTTGTATCTTTTTAGACATACATTTAAATTTGTTTTTTATTTATTTTTATGAGTTTTGTTATTCTTTTATGAGATTTAATAAATTTTTTATTTTGTCTTCCTTTATGGAAGTTTGTTTGTGTGTTCTTTTATGAGAGTTTGTTTGTCTTCTATCATGTGAGTTAGGAGGAGTTTGAGTATGATATTTAAAAGATCGGACTCATTTAAAAATAATGAAATCGATTTGTGATTTAGTATAGCTATCGAGTGGAATGTGTTTCTTGTCGATGTGCCAAACGCTGTTAAAATGTTGTATATAATTGTTCCGTTAATACGATCAATGAAACTCATATGAAAAGCTTATTTTTATAACAAGATTTATATGTATTTATTGAATACAGATAAATTTACTTTTATAATTCAAATTGTATTAATTAATTATTATTAATGAAATATTAAAAAAAAAGAGTTATAAAATTAAAATGGTAAGCGCTAAAAGTCATTTGAAGAGCGCCAAAGTCACCATTCATATATATGCCAAAGATGATAAAAGACCTACTAAACAATCACAAGTAGACAGCTCAGGGTTAAAAAAAAAAAAAAAAAATGGTAGACAGCTCAGGGAGCAGAATAACAAAATGAAAATGGATAAGTTCAGAGTTGCCTACTAAGATTTGGCCAAAAAAAAAAAAAAAAGTTGCCTACTAAGGACACACAACTGCTACCTATTTCTGACTCTGACTTGTAACTGCACCGTTTGGAATTAGAAGGGACTTACTTTCCCTGCCATATTAAATAGAATATATACTAATCTACAAGGAAAAATATATATATAATTATTTAATTATTGCTTAAGGTATATATATATATATATATATATATATATATATATATATATATATATATATATTTTGCCAAATTTGCTTAAGGTATATATTCATGATTAAATATTATATTTAGTTTGTGCCATTAGTGAAGTTTTTATTATCAAAAATAATAAATTATAAACCTAACTTGATTAAACTAGTAAATTCCAAATTTTTGGATGCTATAAAGGAATATTTATATATTTTTTAAAAAAATATTATATACAATATAAATATATATTACAAACATCCGAGTATTAAACTCATATTTTTTACAATTTAATATGAAAAGGAAATAAATTTTACGTATAAAAATGGAATTTTAATTTGTTACCTCTTGATATTTGAGTCTCACCCTTAATCAACTAGACTAAGAATTATCGGCAAAGAATATATATAGATATGATATTCTAAGTGAAGGTTTAATTGAAATAAGACACAAATACATAATGGTAGTTGAGGGAGTAAAGAAAGAGAGATAATAGATAATTTAAAAAATAAATATAAAAAAAGTGGGAAAGCATATTTAATTTTTATTTATTTATTTTCAATCAAATAAGGACAAGGTTACATATTAACAATAGCTCCCTCTGCGTTTTCCAATACTATATAAAAATGTATATAATTAATTATTACTATTTTATGAGAAAAAAACAAAAAACAAAAGATAGAATTCCAAATAGCTTAAAAATGTATAGTTTTAGCTTTGTTATTTGATGAGAAGAGTTTGAAGGCAATTGGCTTGGTCATAACACATCGGTTCATATACTCCAAAGCAGGGAGTATCCCTATATATTGAGTTTGTTGAAGATATAAAATTTAATTTTGAATTTTTATTTGTAATTATGTTTTTAATTAAATTTTTTTATAATAAAAAAAGTTCAAAGTTTAGGCAAGCTTCAACTTTATATGAAAATAAAAGGCTTCAAATTTGTTTTTTTTTTTTTTTTTTTTTTACTTTAAAAACTATTTTAAAATTATGTTGATAAAATATTTTGAAGTAAATTGTTTTTATTAAAAAAAAAAAAAATTGGCCATGCACAACCTCTTCATTATTAATCGCAATATATAAGTATATATTGTAAATTTAATTTTAATTAAAATTTAAATTTAAAATCTTTCAATTCTGAAAATAATTTTAATATTATTAAATTAAAAATTCATTCATTAGTTACAATGCCGTTAACTAAGGTTAAAATCATGGAAAGAAATGAAAGAAAGGAGTGATAGAAAAAAAGAAAAGGACATTAGTCGTATAGCACAAGCAATGGGTGCCTATGGACATCTTAAATTCTTAATATATAATATTTATTATGTGTATAATAAATTTTGTGGTAAAATTTTTTTTCATTATAGAGAAGAAATGATGCATGCATCAATTTTGTAGGCATAAAAATTTTCACATGGTATGGTCCGTATTGATGTTGGCCACAACTTTTTCAAAAAATTTATTTATATTTTTTATATGATATATAATTTAAGAAAAAAAATTATAATTTAAAGCTATATAATATCACTTTTTTATAATTTAACTTATATATTTAAAAAAGTTAAAAAAAATTAAAAAATTTATAAAAATATAAATAAGTAAATAAATATAACTAAATATCAAAACATTTAATCGAAAATTATTATTTTAATTCTACATTTTGTAATAATATTTCAATTTGCTCTTAATTAAAGTTAATTACTTAATATAAGTGTATATTTTACTATATATTTTAACACTCGTAAACAAATAAAACCATATAAAAATATATGTTAAAGAAAAAAATCATTATACTATAGAAGAAAAAATAAATGGATAAAAATATAGGATAAAATATTTAAAAATTAATAAAAGAAAAACTAATATTTTTATTATCAAGTTGAACATTTCTTTTGAAAAATGTAAAAATTATACCCATTCACTTCATGTACTCCGTTTACATATATACACACACTCACACATATATAGAAAAAATCATAATAATTGAAAATTGAAAATTAAAATTTGTAGGATACAACTCATAATTATATATGTTTCTAATATATTTAGTAGTCATAATTGATAAAGGATAAAATATATCAAACTGAATCAGGGTAATAATGGGTCAGACCTAATTATCTAATTTACCTAAAAGTCCAATACTAGAAGATTATAGTCAATGTTATCATTAATCAAGTTATTAGTCTGAAACTAAAACATGCAAATAGTCATCTAAATCCAATTTGCACTAGAAGTCCTTGTCCAATTCATACAATGACACATAACTTACATAAAGACACATAGCCTATAAATACTTGGAAAATCAACCTTTAAAGGTACACACAAAAAATACACGACATATAAACATATAGAAAATTTATTGAAACATAGCGTTTCACTTAAATTGAATCAATCTACTAACTTGACTGTCAGAGTGGTTTTGCTAAGCGCAAGGTCTAGCCCACTTGACCCTTATTTCTGTTTGCAGGTTACATCAACTCAAATTCATCCAAAGAGAATATTGAACTATTCTACCTTGACTAGAATCAATTTCATCAAATTGACGCAGTCTGTAGGGAACGGCACAGAAGTAGTGTCCTTACCTTCCTTTTAAGCCGGAAAAAATTATTCCGGTCATCAATAATTTTCAGATCATATTTGAGCCTCCAAAAATTATCAAAAAAATCAAATCAGCGAATAAAAATTAAAGAAAAAAAACCAGATTAGCAAAAAAAAAAAAGAGCAGAAAAAAGAAAATAGAGAGAGAAAAAGCGAACCAGTAGAGAGAAAAAGGAGTTGCAATCGCCGATCTGCACCCCTTTGCCGGAGGTGGCCAACACAGCCACCACCATCGGCTCCCTCATCATCCGGCAACCTCAGATGAAGCAACAATGTCGTGAACCATCAAGGGACGGCGGCACAATCACGGGAAGAAGTTTTCCGGCGATCGAAACTTCAATTGCAGATTTTGGCCGATCCACACCTCCATTCCCGGTGATTTTTGTTCAATTGGATTCCTCTCTTCTCCAGCTTCATTTCCATACCCACCTTGTCTCCGATCTATCACCGAAAAAGTAGATCTAAAAATCGGTCACCGAATCTTTGCTAGAGAATTCCGGTCAAATGGAGGAGAGTGGCAGCGAGTGGATGTGATTTTGAGCTTCAGCAGGTCAAAACGAATCTAGTGATGTATTTTTTCCCTCCATAACTTGCACCGACGATGCGCCGGTCATCATATTCTGGCGAGTGGGCCCACGCGCCGGCAAGACTTCGATCGCCCAAAAATTTGCATTTCACACATACATCGAAAATCCGAAGTTAGTTTCTCGAAACTCCATCTCGAATCCACATTAGTTTCTCGAAACTCCATCTTGAATCCACATCAAAATACCGCAAATCAGTTGACTGGATTGTGAAAAAGCAACTTATTCAGCTTCACAGTGCATTTTATGAATCCAAAATTATTCCAATCAGTCTTTGAAATTGTCAACGCCATTACAGATAAGTTTTCAATATCTCTCATGCCTTAAATTTAATTTCGCTCTATTAGTTGTTTAAATAAAATGCAAATATATTAATATTTTTTCATAAATAAATGATTTGCTATGATTATGCATCATAAAATATATTTGAGAATGCATGATTGCTAATGCATTTTAAGTGCCATTTTTATTGCTTAAAATATTGATATTTATTTTAAAAGCAAATTATTTTCTATAATGGATTCCAACCGAATCCATTATTTTTGCGGGGGGTTAGGAGTTCCTCAAAGTGCACAAAATTTTTATTGCACATGAGTTCATTAAAATCATCATTTAAATGAATTAACTTGAGTTTATAGCATGCTATGTATGATTTCATTAAAATCATCGTTTAAATGAACTAATTTGAGTTTATAGCATGCTATGTTCATAAAAATATTGCTAAATTACTCTTTATTGCAATATTGAGTATAAAATTATTACAATCTACTCGGACTTTGCATGACATACAAAAACATTTTTCTGAAAATATTGCTATATAACCAAAAAGAGCATCTTACATGAATTTTTGATTAATAAATCACGCATCTTATACTTAACCTTTAAACATGTTAGAATAGTCCTTGTTTGTGGCAGGAAAAATTACAAAAATTATCATCTGGCATGAATAACAGTGTTCAACTTGGCAAAAAGAATCAAGAATAATAATATTCGACTCAACAAAAAGCATCGAGTTATCTATATCAGTTTCCAAGTTGCATGCATAAAAAAGCCCTACACAGATAGGCACATAAGACCTAATAAAAGGCAAAAAGACCTCACTAAAGTGAGGCACCAAGCCTTGGTTCAGCAGGCACATAAGACCTATCTCAATAGGTGAAAGACCTAGTGAACTATAGGCGAAAGATCTAATGGCAAATCTCTGTTGAGAGAATAAAAGACCTAGCGAACACTAGGCGAAAGATCGCGAGGCAAATCTCTGTTGAAAGAATAAAAGACCTAGCGAAAGACCGCGAGACAAATCTCTGTTGAGAGAATAAAAGACCTAGCGAACTCTAGGCGAAAAACCGCTAGGCAAATCTCTGTTGAGAGAATAAAAGACCTAGCAAACACTAAGCGAAAGACCGTGAGATAAATTTCTGTTGAGAGAATAAAAGACTTAGTGAACTCTAGGCGAAAGATCGTGAGGCAAATCTCTGTTGAGAGAATAAAAGACCTAGGAAACTCTAGGCGAAAGACCGCGAGACAAATCTCTGTTGAGAAAATAAAAGACCTAGCAAACTTTAGGCCAAAGACCGTGAGGCAAATATGTGTTGAGAGAATAAAAGACCTAGCGAACTCTAGGTGAAAGATAGCGAGGCAAATCTCTGTTGAGAGAATAAAAGACATATTGAACACTAGGCGAAAGCCCGTGAGGCAAATCTCTGTTGGGAGAATAAAAAACGTAGTGAACTCTAGGCAGAAGTCCGAGAGGCAAAAGACCTAGTGAACTCTAGGCAGAAGTCCAAAAGGCGCTAAAGACCTAGTTTGGCTAGGCAAAAGCGCTTCTATTGACGAGACATCAAAGACTCCTATACAAGGCAAATTTCTATAAATTCCTTGATTGATAAGGCATATTTCATTAAAGACCTCTAAGTAAGCTACATTATTATTATCTAAAGTTCTGTACTTGAAACATGATTTCTCAAGCTCTCGAGAGATGAGACTGATTATCTAAGCCCTCAAGTAGCAAGGTAAATTACACGAAAACCTCTATCAGGGAGTGGGGGGCTTCGACGAATTTCTAAGTCCTCAGTTAGCGAGGCAGATCATTCGAAGACCTCGATTGACGAGGTAAATTTCTAAATTCCTCGGTCAGCGAGGCAGATCATCTGAAGGCCTCGATTGATGAGGTGAATTTCTAAAGTCCTCGGCCAGCGAGACAGATCATTTGAAGACTTCGATTGACGAGGTGAATCTCTTAAGTCCTCAGTCAGCGAGGTAGATCATTCGAAGATCTCGATTGACAAGGTGAATCTCTAAAGTCCTCGGTCAACGAGACAGATCATTTGAAAATCTCAATTGACGAGGTAAATCTCTAAAGTCCTCCGTCAGTGAGGCAAATCATTCGAACACCTCGATTGACGAGGTGGATCTCCGAAGTCCTCGGACAGCGAGGCAAGTCATTCGAAGACTTTGATTGACGAAGTGGATTTATAAAGTCCTTTATGTGTGAGGCTGATTTTTTCTAAAAGTCCTCGATAAATCGAGGCAGATTATTATATAAGTCCTCATTTGGCGAGGCATATTATATGAAGACCTCCAGGTGAGGTAGATTTCTTAAGCCCTCAAAAATATGAGGCAGATTATAATTATTATTCAAAGTCCTCCCACAATAAAGGCAAATTATCTAAAGTCCTCTATCAGTGAGGCAGGTTATCTTGAAAACTCCCTGGTGGGGTATATTATATAAAAGTCCTCGATTAATGAGGTATATCATACGAGAACCTCTATAAGAGGTGGATTTCTTAAGCCCTCAACAGATGAGGCATATTATTATTATCAAAGTCTTCTATTGGGAGAGCATGATTCCTTACCAATGAAGCACACTATTATCATATAAGTCATCGGTCAGCGAGGCAAATCAGTCAAAGACCTCTCTATCAAAGAGTAAGGGGGCTTCGCATATTATATAAAAGTCCTCGGCATATATTGTTATTATTATTCTAGTCTTCAGCTGCCGAAGCAGTTCGTTTGAAGCCCTAAAGCCCTAAAGCCTTTGATGGCGAAACACATCAGGTGAAGACCTTTGATGGCGAAGCGAACTGCCCAATCAACAAAGCACATCATACTGCAGATTATTTAAAGCCCTCTTCCAGTGAGGTAACATTCAGGTGAATCACAAGCAATGAGATGAGACATCTACTCCCTTAGCTCGCTCTTCGATGCGCTCAATCAGACTAGAGAGTGGGAGACTTCTGATAAAGGAAAAAATATATCGAACTGAATCATGGCTATAATGGGCCAAACCTAATTGTCTAATCTACCTAAAAGTCCAATACTGGAAGATCAGGGTCAATGTTATCATCAATCAGGTTCCTAGTTCGAAACTAAAACATGCAAATAGCTATCTAAATCTGACTTGCACTAGAAGTCCTTGTCCAATCCATATAAGGACACATAACTTACATAAAGACTCATAGCCTATAAATACTTGAAAAATCAACTTTCACATGTACACATAAAAAATACACGACATATAAACATATAGAAAATTTATTGAAACATAGCGTTTCACCTAAATTGAATCAATATACTAACTTGACCGTCAAAGTGGCTTTACTAGGCGTAATGCCTAACCCACTTGACCCTTATTTTTGCTTGCAGGTCACATCAACTCAAATTCATCCAAAGAGAATATTAAACTATTTTACCTCGATTAGAATCAGCTTTATCAATAATGATCATTAAAATTATTTTATGATTTATGTTACAACTATTTTCAAATGATAACAATTAAAAATAAGATTAAAAAAAAAGTAAATTACATTATCTTTAAATTTTTATTAAAATATCATAATTACTTATTAAAATTATATATATATATATATATATATATATATATATATATATATATATATTGTATTAAATTATAAAAGTTATGAAATTTAATATTTTTTAGGTTACAAATCATAATTATATAAGCTTCTAATGAAAAGACTAATGATATATTATTATTATTTTCTTACATAAATTATTGAATATATAATAAAGTTCTCGTATCATATTGAATTTGTATGTATATTATAAAAATAAAATAATAGTATAAAAAAATTTTAAAAAAATTCAAGATAATAGTTTCATGTAAAAAATATATTTTAAATTGACACAAATAAATATATACCATAAATATTTCATAAAAAATATTAAAATATATATGTACATATATAAAAATATAGTACACATGATACTTTTAACTCATTTAATATATATATATATATATATATATATATATATATATATATATATATATATATATATATATGACATTTAAACTATGATGATGAAGTGATATCTATTTAGCATTTGAAGTGACATTCATTTAACATTTAAGTCATTTAATATAATGTCACATGACGAGTTCCAATAAAAAATTGACCTATTTTATATTCATATATTATAAATTATAGATTTTTCTACATTAAAATTTTCAAACACAAAAAGATTAATTCAAATTTATGATAGCCACAACTTTTTTGATTTCTCTTTTTCTTTCTAATTTTTCAGAGAAGTTAGCCTTTAGTGCTTCAGGATAATCGCCCTAATCTAATCATCTTTATTATTATTATTTTTTTAATATGAATTGACTACTTTAAATCTTTAATGATGGTCAATTTTTTTTTTTCTTTTTTCATACTTCACAAAGCAACAATTTCATATTTCAATTTCATCATGATTTAAATTTATTATCTTATTATTTTGAAAATAATTCTAATGTACTTTTAGTATCATTAAACAAAAATTTATTAATTCACTTCAATTTTTATGATTTCGGTATAAAATTATATTATCATGTATATCAACATGATTAATTTAATTAACAAAACCAATAAAAACCGATTAATTTTGTGAGTGAATGTGGTTGAAATATTTTAAAATAGACTCATAAAATTAAAGCATTATCAGCCTATAACTCTGCTTTTTCATCACATCAATGCTTCAATATATAGCTTATTTATTTATTTATTCAATATATAGCTTTCCTAGAGTTAGTCACCGGTGGCTCCAACACCGGTGCGTTTTTCCTCTCTTTTATATAGTTTTTGTTTTAATTTATTTAATTTTTTTAATAATCTAATTAAGGATATCGGTTTCTTTATGTCTTTCTTATTCATGGAATTTTCTGGTTTTGTCTCCCCAATAATTTGGTTAAGGACATCGGTTCTTTTATGTCTCTCTTATTCATAGAATTTTCTGGTTTTGTCTCCCCTGTTTATGGGGTTCTTTGATTATGTGGTTTTGTTTTCGTTAAGATTTGGCAGGTGTTTCACTGACTTGAGAGAACTGGGTTGTAATCGATTGTACCTCCGTTTCAAGTTTTTATGGCCAAGGATCTACTTATCTAGAGCTGAAGTTTTATACATCTATTGAAGATTTCTTGAGTTGTGCTCATCTGCTATGGCTTATGGTTGTTTATGATTTTGATTAGGGTGGCAAATCTGAATGAGGAGTGTAGATTTACGTAGATCCTTGTCAGTTTTTAAAGTAGTAGATCTAAGAAGGGCTTTGATCTGGCTTCTTCAGTGTAATTTTTGTTTACTTGGTCCTACTGTTTCCAGGCGTTTTTCTGTCCATTGTCCTCAAGCGACGATGCTAGTAGAAGAAGATGGACTGGAAAAAGTCAAGCAGAGAGGTTTGGAAATTTGCTAAGTTCTACAGGTCACTGGGTCTTGTTGTTCTTGGGCTTCAAGCCCGTTGTAAAAAACTTCTTGGAGGGCATGTTGTTTCTTGACCCTAAGTCTAAACTTCAATTCTTAAGTAGGATCATTCTGATGTATGTAATGTTCAAATGTACTGTTTTGACCTTTTGTGCCATTTTAATGAATTTTACTATTTTGGCAAAAAAAAATATATATATATATTTTTTTGGACTGAAGCTTCAATATATAGCTTGGTAAAAGACAGGAAATGCAAATATATATAGATTGAGTTCCACCAATTATATAACTTTATTGTTTGATTTTGATTGCTAAAATCACTGTCCAATTCATTCATCACATTCACATGCTTTGTTTTATTGTCTCTCTATCATTCACATTATTACTTCGCTGGAGATTCTTGGAGTTTGGATATATATACAGAGGTTACATGTACGACTATTTAATTATGAGAAGGAAAATATTTTTTTTAAATAAATGAATTATAGGAAAATAGAAATGTTAACAGTTTCTTGTTTAATCTTTAATTTTTAATCATAAAATGTGAAAAAATAGTGTATTAATTAATTATCATATTAATCTTTATTATTGAATTCATGGTATTTCAATTCAGGATTGCACTCCATGTTACAATTCTTAATTATAAATATAGCATACCAAATATGAATTTAGAATTTCTAATATGTGTTCTTACCTAGCTAGTAAATTAATAATAGGATAATTTTGTTATGATTTAATAGTAAGTGTATATTATACAATTTAAATTTAAATATAAATTTAAGTTCTGTTTATTATTTTTAAAAAAATAGATAATTATCAATGAATTTTTGTATTAGTTTAATAATATTTGAATCGTTTTTAAGGCTGTGAGATCTTGAATTTAAGTTGTGGTCGAATTAATTAAAAAAAAAAAGGTAATTTAAATTTGAAATTGATTCATTAATTGAATTATTGGCCTCCTAAATAGGGATGGCAGGCGGGTTTCACTATTTTCATCTCGAATTCCATATGTTAAAACCGCACCCTGTCCCCACCTCATTCACTAGTGGATTAAGATTTTGGTACCCAATTCCCAAGTTTTGGGGTCTCCATAAGGCCTCACGAGACATGATTTCCTCAAGTAAAAATTCTTATCCTACCTTATTCCATTCTTTCATTTTATTTTGAGTTATATTTAACATTAAAAAAAAATGAATGAATTTTAAAATACTCATTTTTTAAACTAATATATAAAACTTCAAATTCATTCATCAATATAATAATCCTTTTAATTTTAATGCTTAGCTATATATTTCATGAAATTAATAAATTTAGAATTCCTAATGAAATTCTTTTGATAAACTTTTTTTAAAATAAAATTTTTATTAGAAAAATTAGATATTCAATTAAATAAAATACAATTTTCATATAAACTTATTAAAATCTTCGATTATAATTAGAAAATTTAATTTTCATATAAATTTATTAGAATTTTCGATTGCAAAATTATACTATGTGAATTGATGTTCATTGATTGACCTGTTAAAATTTAAATAAAAAATAAATATTGATCATAACATATAAATTGTAATAAATTTTGCTAAAATTACTTTAAAAATAATGTTATAAGATTGGTAAGTAACCGTTCATCGATTGAAAATCTATATTTCAATGTATAATAATAAAAGTTTAAATCTTATATCACTTTTGTTCTATAAATTATTACTATTATTATTTTATAAATAATCTTTTGATAACTTAACTAAGTATTTTATATTTTTATTTCTTTTTAAAATTAAATATCTTTATTAACTCATTAAAATATTTAATTAAATAAAATACGAAAGCTTTTTAAAATTAATAATTAACCATTAATAATTATTTTTTTTTACTATTTCAACCATACCATGAAAAAAATAATTATTATATATATATATATAATGGGAGAGTGGGACAAAGCGGGACGGGACAGGTTTGAGAAAATAATAAATGGGGCGGGTTCGGGTGGATTGTGGAGCGAGATTAGGGCTGTAATCGAGTTAAGCCGAGTTTTAGCATGTTTAAGCTCGGCTCAATATTTTTTTCCGAGCTCGAGTTTTGAATTGAGCTTGAAATCATGTTCAAACTTAGTTCGTTTAAACTCAAGCTCGAACTCAGCTAAGTTCGAGTTCGATTCATTTTGAAATTCGTTTATAATTTATCAAAATACTCAACTTTTTAAATATTTATTTCTAATAAAATAATTATAACAAAAATACTTAAAACTAACATAAAAGCAAAAACATCCAATTAATGAAAAAAAAATTCAATAATAAAATTGAGCATTACATGTATTACAAAAATATTACTCCCTCCATTCCTTTTTATGTGTCGTTTTTTGTTGTTTCATAAAGATTAAGAAATAATTAATTATGTTAAATTTCAAAAATAAGATGACTAAATTATTCTTATTGATTATAGAGTAATGGATAATATGTGTATTCATTATAGGGTAGATGATAAGGATATAATTGGAAGAAAAAAAAAAGTTAAAGTCTTATTAGTTTCCTAAAGTGACAGATATTTTGAAAAAAAAAATTTTTAAAAAAAGTCAGATAAAAAAGAATTGAGGAAGTAATTAATAAAAAATATGTTTTTAAAAATTAGAATATTAGATTAAATAATAAGGAAATATTAGATTATGTTAATCAGGAGTATATATATTTTAGTCAAATTGAATTACCAAAAAATTTATAAGAGTATTAAAATATATTTTTTAGAATGTCAAAATTATTAAGTTAATAATAATAATAATAATAATAATAATCAAGTTGTTCACAAGTTTATTAATCGAGTCTGTTCGTGAGCTTATTATTGAATTGTTCATAAGTCTAATCAAACCGAGTTTTGTTTTGTTCAAACTCGATTCGTTTATTAATCGAACTTTAAAATAAAACTCAAACCTGACTCATTTATAAAATGAGTTGAACGCGAACAAACTTTATCGAGCCGAACACCAAACCGTTAGCGAACGACTTGACTCATTTGCAGTCCTAGGCGAGACATACAATTTTCGTCTTCATCCATATCCAATAAAAAATTTTCAGTTCTTCCCCGCTCCGCCCATTTTCCATTCAAAACGGGAATTCTCCACTTTAACCGGGCAGATGAAGACGAATTCCCACTTGCTCGGGACACTTTGTCATCCCTGCTCCTAAACCTTTATGTTTGCTCATTAGGAAAAGAAAATGTTTGCTATGCCGGTAATAAAAAGATTTTGGCTCTATAAAACTAACGGCCAAATTAATCACGGTTTGGCAGTTAATATATACTTTATAGTCAGAAATTTATGCTTAATTTAACTTCCAAACTTGACTTAAAAATATATGTTTATATTATCCTTTCTTTCTTCTTATAAGAAATTAATAAGATGACGACATTGAGAGTCTAAATTCAAAGCTATTATAATTTATAAATTCTCCCTATCTTTTTTTAAGGGAAAAAGCTATTATTAACATTATTGTCTCTCAATGGCATCACCTTCTTCCTTAAAAAATTTAGATGATCCCAAGAATTAAATTTTGACTTGTGATGCAATGCCATAGTGAGAAATCATTTTCTTAATAGTGATTATAATGGTGCACTATACAAAATTAAAATATATTTTACTGTTAACATAAACAATGCCATCAAATTCATAATTCATAATAACTCAAGAATAAATTTGATTGGCTCACTGTAGATAGTGCATTCTTGAATTTACCTAGAAAAAAGATTTAACTTTGATTGATATATAAATTAATTAAAAAATATATTGATTGTTTGGATAAAAAAATAATAATTCATAATATTTTTTAGGTGAGTATTGCTTCTTATATGACATAAATTAAAGAGGTTCAAATCTTAATAATTTTAGAAAAGATATATTTAAATTAAAAATATTTCAAGAATTTTTATATTTTCATATAATGAACCAATTAAATTTGAATCCAAAATGAAAATGAATCATGTGTAACTCATCGTATATAATTGGCTGAATTAAAAAAAAAAAAATGCATTTTTACCACATTTTTTACATTATAATAATAATCTTTTGATTAGGCTAATATTTGCGTTTAATAATACAAACAATTGATTTATTTAGGAATTATTATTATAACCATATGCTTATTTTCATGGATATAAATGAATGAGTGAATGATCCTCAATTGGGTGAGTGGGGGTAGTGATAATTGAATAATTCATCATCCTACATGATTGCAATTTATTGTACTAAAAGAAAACTGCTGTATTCAAACTGGATAGGTGTCTGGTTCTTACAAATTAAGGATCCACAAAAATTTTAGGACACTTTTATACTGACCTTGGGGATGTACCTATTACATGTGTAACATTTATTTTGGGTGCATGATAGTTGATGTTTTAGGCAGACATGTCAAAAAAAAAAAAAAAAATCTTAATTAATGAGAAATTATTAGGTATGATAGAAACATACTCTTCATACTTACATAAAAATAAGTAGGCCTATGTGTAATTGAAATGAGTCCATATGTGATTGGAATATGCTCCTGTCCGACCTAATAATTTTTCCTAACTATATACTGCACTGCCCCACTTAACTAACTATATACTGCCCCAAAAATTGGGATTTTTTTCCTTGACACACCTAATTTCATGATCAAATATGTTTAAGTTAGGTTTTTTGGACATTGGAGAGGAAAATTGAATTTTGAATATATTATTTATGCTGTATATATATTTATTGTTAGATTATATTTAAGTGTGCATGTTTATGTTAGGTTTGATTTGTAATAAAATTAATAAAAATAAAATGATAGTTAAAAAAATTAAAAATGAAATGCAATTTTTGAAATAATTTTTTTTTTTGATTTACAAGAAATTGAAATTTTTTATATGATCAATCCAATTTTTTAAGTATAATTTTTTAAATTTGATATCTATTTCTATTTTCATTTAATTTTTAAGGTGAATCAAATAATAGTGTGTACCTTGACATTATAGTTTAAAACTTCGACTTATAGAATCAATAATAACTATTATAATTTGAAACTTCAACACATTATTATAATAACTATTAAATTGAACTATTAATTTAATAGTTATTATTTTTCTTTGACTTCAAGATTAGAACACTAATTAATAAAATGGGGGAACAAACCCTATTGCCAAAGAGACATAACTCTTGACTTTTGAGGTTGATTTCCATTAAGAATTTGATGTAATGTTTATAATAGAACAATGACTAATCATACAAAAGAGGCCAAATCCAGATTCCTTTCAATCCCATCTTTTTCTTTTCTTTTTTTTTTTTGCTTTTTTCATTAAATTAAATATCATAGAAAGTTTTAGCGTCAATGGGTGACTTCCAAAAGAGACCAAAACCTTTTTTTTTTTTTTTTTTTATTTTATTTAATAAAGAGAGATCGATCATCTTTTTCCCTTTGGCCTACATATAGTGTTTTGGCAAAGTTTACCTATCAACAATGACAAGACAACACAGTGATAACGAAAACTTATATATTTTTTTCAACAAACAGTGATAACGAAAGCTAATAATAACAATAATTACCTAATATATTTAACTGCTTAATTTTTAATCTTTATTTTTTCTTATATATATCAATATTCCAAAAATAAAAAAGAAAAAAATTATAATATAGCAAAGTCAGAGTTTTGATGGGCAATGCCTAATGGGTCAACTTTTTGGTTGGTAATGTTATGATTTGATTTCTTATATAATTCTACTAAATATATATATATATATATATATATATATATATATATATAATGGACATGATTAATCCATCAATTTCCACCTGGCTATAAAGATGAATGATTTTCTAATATATATTCTTACATTCTTTATAATTTAGTGGTCTAACTGACCAACATAATTTATTTCTTTAAATTAGGTGAATTTGAATAGATGTAGTTGAAATAAAAATGAATTTAGCTTTGTATTTTGAGCAAAAAATATAAAGAAAAAAATAATTTAATCTATCATTTAATGTGGTGTATTGGTGATAAAGACATATTCACCCATTTGTTTGATTCAAATTTGATTATATTTAATATAATATTATATGAAGGGATTTTTAATTTATCGAAACAAATAGAATTCTTTTTGTTTATAAGTATATTATTAACTCAATATGTTACTTGTATAATCCCAAAAAATCAAATTAACAACTATTAGACTAATAGATCAGTGATTAAATATTTATCGTATTGTGTAAAAAATTACAAAATCGAGAAATGATATTTCCAAAACAAATTAGACTTATATATCGTATTTGTATATATATATAAGTCTGCCAGCTGATATGTATGATCAACAATATTTGTTGTGAAATTGAATATATAAAGATTTGAGGTCGAATTATAATTAATGGCAATTGGATTGCTATTTGCTAATATGGCTATTAATGCAGACTTGCAGTTAGGTCTCTCTCAATGAATTTCTTCGGCACGTGCAGTGACTATAAAGTGATGTGAAACAGACAAAACTTTTCCTATTCATAGATCATGTTATCGGAGTGCCCCCACCCTTTTTTTCCCCCTAGATTTATCTCCTCTTATTCCCATTTTTCTAGGTTTATAATTATATATATATAAATTCTCGCTTTTCTACTTCTTTCATTTTCCTACTCTCTCTCTATTGTCTAGTTGAGGGAAAAAAAATATTACGAATGTGATCGTAATTAAGTTGACCACCCATTATAAATGACAAATTTCAATATGATAAACACTATTTAGAAAATTCCAAATACAAAAACACATGAATTTTTCTATATTAAACTGATGTCTTATAATTTATAAGAATTGAAAGTAAGGGTGTGCAAAATCTAAATTAAACCAATTTTTTGAACAAAATTGAATTGAAATTGTAATATTGATTCGGTTATATGGTTAATTTGGTCTGGTTCGATGGTGATTAGGAAGAATAATCATTTATCGCTGTTTGATTCGATTTATGTGATTTTCAAACCGAACCGACCGAAAAATCGAATTATCAAAACGACATCATTTTATTATGTAGTAATACTACGCCGTTTTGACGCTATATATATTCATCCTTATGAAGCCCTAAACCTAACCTTCCTCATTTTACACTCTTTGGTCGCCTCTTTCACATATGTTCTCTCTCAACTCTTTGTCTGACTGTCTCATCTCTTTCTTGATTCTCCACTCTCTATTTCTCTCAAGCTCAACTCTCTACATCTCTCACAGTCTCAATCACTAAACCCTAACCCCTAAGTTCTCTACAACTCTTGCCTTTTTGTAAAAATCACCAAAGTTTGTGATTCTGTGAATATGATCTTCTGAGTTCTCTATTCAATATACCCCATATGTTTTATCCACTGTTCGTACCCTATAAAGCACAAGAATCTATAGATATTCTTCAAATGAAGAATGAAATTTGTGTTCTCTGAGTTGACCAGTTCCAGATAGTGTGATATCTACCTATTCTAGTTTCGATATGGTAATTTTTTAAGTTTTTATAATGATTTGTAAATCATTTATGCTTTTTGTGTCTTCTGGTGTTCTAACTTTATTTTTATTTTATGGGTAATTTACAATTTAATTCCTGAGATTTACCTAAATTAATGACTTAGTCCCTGCAGTTTAAGAAATGAGCTCTTTAGTCCCTAAGGTTTTATTCCGTTACACTAAATAGTCATTCTGTCAAAATTTTCAACCATTTTCCGTTAGTCAACTATAAAAATAATATTTTAATGTAAAATTTCATATTTTTATACCAAAAATACCCCTCATCTCTAATTTTCCTTTTTCTCTCTCTAAAATTCTTTTTACTTTCTCTCTCATCTCTAATACCCCTCATCCCTGAAAAGCAACAAATCCATTTTGCATTGCCAACT
>CATKHJ010804804.1:0-11479 GCA_949750685.1 Vernicia montana | reverse complement strand
AGCATTCGAATGACACGTTGTATTGATAACTATATAATTCATTGAGTTGAACGTTCACTCCTGTTCACCAATTTTTCCCAGGTTGTAGGTTGAGCTTGAGAAGTAATTTTTAGTCGAGTATCCCTGCCTTCCATCCTTCGGAAGAGGAATATAATTATTTATTCAGATATGTAATAAATTTTATATTGAGTTGTATTATTTAACTCTAGCACTCCGCATTGTTATTCTATCAAATGTAATTTTAGTCAGAAATATGTCTTTAGTGTATGATAAGTTTTGAGGTAACCAGAGGTTCCTCATTATAGTTGTTATGGTGAAATTTTGTTGAGCAGGAACCTGATGATGAGATTGTTGTTAATGATATTATTGAGATAAATGCCCTGAGTGGCATTGATGTGAATTAATAAGAATGTTGGTATGATAGAGTTGACAGCCTTGAGTGGCTTTGATATGATGTTTTATCAGGTTCTGCTTATCAGGTGGGCCCATAGCCCTTGGTTTGTGACAGTTACAGCTGCCACTTTGCAGTTTTGTCGTTTATTGAGCAGTCAGGCTTACTACGGGTTCCGGACGCCTTAAGCTTTCCCGTTCCCTAGTGCCGGTCACGTGCCTTCGGATTCGAGGCGTGACAGATATTGTTTTAAAACTTCTTTTATTTTTGTTCAAAATATAACTTTTGGTGTTATTTTAGGCACTCCTTTTATTTTAACAATTTATCCCTTTTCTGTTACTCAACAATGATTAAAAATTAATATTTTAGGAAAACCTATTTGTTTTCAATTTATTTATTCTATACAACAAAATGATTTAAATACTTTACAAAATATTTCTATTCTAATGCTTTTTGGTCAAGAAAAAAACATATAGTCAAATGACCATATATTAAAAATTTTGATGAAAAAGATATTCCAACAAAATCAAGAGCTATTCCAGCAAAATCAAGAGCTATACATATGAGTAAAGAATAACAAGAATATTTTTATAAAGAAATTATTGATTTATTAAGTAAAGGATTAATTAGGAAATCTTATTCTCCTTGGAGTTGTTCTGCTTTTTATGTACAAAATAATATTGAAATTGAAAAAGGAGCACCAAGGTGTTAGTAATCAATTATAAACCTTTAAATAAAGTTTTACAATGGATTAGATATCCTATACCAAATAAAAGAGATTTATTAAAATGATTATACAATGCAACTATATTTTCTAAATTTGATATGAAATCAGGTTTTTGGCAAATACAAATAGACAAACAAGATCGTTATAAAACTGCTTTCAATGTACCTTTTGGACATTATGAATAGAATATTATGCCTTTTGGATTAAAAAAATGCCCCTTTTGAATTTCAAAATATTATGAATGATATTTTAAATGATTTTCAAAGTTTTAGTATAGTTTATATTGATGATGTATTAATCTTTTCTTCTAGCATAGATCAACATTTTTTCATTTACAAAAAAATTATAATATTGTTAAACAAAATGGATTAGTACTCTTTGCTCCTAAAATGAAATTATTTCAAACAAAACTTAGATTTTTAGGACATGACTTTTTTAAAAGTCAAATTAAACCGATTGATAGATCTATAGAATTTACTAATAAATTTACAGATGAAATTAAAGATAAAAATCAATTACAAAGATTTTTAGAATTTTTAAATTATGTAGTTGATTTTCTACCATGAATTAGATTATTGTGTCAACCTTTATTCCGATAACTTAGGAAAAAATCTCCTCCATGGACATCTCAGCATACACAAGTTGTTCAACAAATTAAAAACCAAGTTAGAAAACTTTCTTGTTTATCTATTACACATCCCGATGTTTTTCTTATTGTAGAAATAGATGCATCTGATTTAGATTATGGTGGTATTCTTAAATAAAAATTACCTTTTAGTACTCAAGAGTCTTTAGTTAGATATCATTCTGGTGCATGGAATGATACACAAGCTAATTATTTTACAATTAAAAAAGAATTACTTTACATTGTTTTATGCATCTTAAAGTTTGAAGATGATTTAGTAAATAAATTTTTTTATTACACATTAATTGTTCAGCTGCTAAAAATATTTTAGAAAAAGATGTTAAAACATTTGTTTCTAAATAAATATTTGTACGCTAGCAAGTTTTATTATCAGTTTTTTTATTTTGATATAGAATATATTAAAGGTTCTTCAAATTTTCTTCCTAATTTTCTTATGCCCGAATTTTTGCAGGAAAAAAAATAGTTCAAAGAAATAAATTTTATCCTGTTACCTTTAGAAATCCATATTCAATCTGTGTAAAGACTCGCAATCTATAAATACCTTAAAAAATCAACCTTCATAGGTACACACACATATAGACACATACTCTGATAACATATAAGAATTCTCACAGAGCTTATTGAAACAGAGTGCTTCACCTAAATTGAGTCAATCTACTAACTTGATCGTCGGAGTAGCTTTGCTAGGCACCAGGCCTAACCCACTTGACTTTCGTTTCTTCTTATAGGTAGCACCAATCAAAAATCATCCAAGCAAAGATTGAACTATTCTACATCGTCTATAATCAGCTTCATCATTATTCATACAACCTTTCTTCCCAATTTTCATTTTATTCCAAAAACTTTACACAATATCCGTAAATTTTATGAATTTATTCTTGTTGATACCAATTCTATAGAATTAGAATATAATTTTGAGAGTAAAGAACCCTCCAAAATCATTTATTCAAAATGCAAAATCCTTAAAGTCCTTACCTTAACCGATTGAAACCATCATATATTTACTCCAAAGACTTTCTCCAAGCCTTTTATTCCAAATTCTTATACATACGAAGATTATAAAAATGCTTGGTATTATATGTTTTATATTCATAATTTTACCCATTTATGGTTTATTCATTTTTGTAAAAATAATAATACTACATTCCCATCCTGATTTCAGTAGTGACAGATGTATTTTGGTCTTAGTCAATCAATTTTACCTTCAAAGATTAGTCAATGTTTTGAATTATTTAGTAAAAAACTTTCCCAGTTTACTTAAGATAAATTATTAACCTTTACTGTTACCTTTGGAATTCCATGAATCTTTACCTGGAATTACAAAATTAAACAACACTATCCTCCTCCATTTACATCTGCCCTTATCCGAGTTTTATGTATTAAATGATGGCCAGACTGCTCTCTTAATCAAACATATACCGATACAGTTATTCAATGGTTTAGTACAAAACGAAATACCTTTATAGCCAAAAATCCCCAACAATTAAATTTCTTCACTAATAAGAGTAAAATCCAAGCATCCTTAGCTTCAGCCTCTACACAAAAAGAATATAAAAAATTATTACAAGAAGTAATATCAAGTTTATCTCAAAATGATGCAGATGACGCTGCATCATCTTTCACTCCTCCGAATGAAGATGATTGTTACAGCATCGACATCAACTATTTTTAGTTCAAGACCTTATTCCCAGATAGTTGTCGACGCACTTGTCAGCTTTTGACTATTAGTCTCCCACCACCGCCAAAAAGGTGCTGACAGGTGTGTGGACAACTATCTGGGAACAAAGTCTTAAGCTAAAAATGGATGATGTCGATGTCGTAACAATCGTTTTCATTCGGATGAGTGAAGGGTGATGTAACGTCATTTACATCGTCTTGAGATAAACTTGATATTGCATCTTATAATAATTTTTTATATTCTTCTTGTATAGAGGCTGAAGCTACAAAGGCTTGGATTTTACTCTTATTGATGAAAAAAATTAATTGCTGGGGATTTTTGGCTATAAAGGTATTTCGTTTTGTACTAAACAATTGAATAACTACATCAGTACAGGCTTGATTAAGAGAGCAGTCTGGCCACCATTTAATACAAAAAACTCGAATAAGGACAGATGTAAATGGAGGAGGATAGTGTTGTTTAATTTTATAATTCCAGGTAAAGATCCATGGAATTCCAAAGGTAACAGTAAATGTTAATAATTTATCTTGAATAAATTGGGGAAATTTTTTACTAAATAATTCAAAACCTTGACTAATCTTTGGAGATAAAATTGATTGACTAAGACCAAAATACATCTACCATTCCTAAAATCAGGATGAGAATGTAGTATTATTCTTTTTGCAAAAAATGAATAAATCATGAATGGGTAAAATTATGGATATAAAACATATAATACCAAGCATTTTTATAATCTTGGTATGTATAAGAATTTGGAATAAAAGGTTTGGAGAAAGTCTTTGGAGTAAATATATGATGGTTCCAATCGGTTAAGGTAAGAATTTTAAGGATTTTGCATTTTGAATAAAGGATTTTGGAGAATTCTTTACTATCAAATTTATATTCTAATTCTATAAAATTGGTATCAACAAGAATAAATTCATAAAATTTACAGGTTTTTAAAAAAGTTTCTGGAATAAAATGAAAATTGGGAGGAAAGGTTCTATGAATAATATTTAGGAAACTACTATTTTGATGATTGTATTCAAGTTCTAAAAAGGTAATAACTTGGTGAATGAGTTTGTCTATTTAAGGGGTTGAAGGTGTTTGATTAGGACTGAAAGTAGTACTTTGTAAGGGAGTTGAATAATTCAAAGGTTTATTTGAAGCAAAAGCTGGGTTTTTACGCTTCAGACCAGGAATCTGATTGATGACAATATTGATCTTGTCTTTCTAGTCTTTGGGCTTTTACTCATATTTGAGTTGGGCTTGGCCCATCATTCTTTCTGATCTGGTTCGGTATTATTTATCCCTTATCAGAGGCCCTCCTGTTTTAGTGAAGTGAGAACTCTTGCGAACTTCGATAGAAATAATTCGGACAACTAGTTAGTATTCAACGATCTTGTTGGGTCTAACCAACATCCATTCGCCTCGGTTTGAGACCCTTTACTTCGTTTAAGAATTTCAAAGGTATATTGCATATCTCTATGCACCTGACAAAAATAAGGTATTTAATGCTAAAGTATCCTTTCCAATAGAAAGCCTTTACGTGGCTTGATCACGGCTATGAAGTCACAGAGTCACACTTCATCTCTGCCGCCTTTTCAGGTTTTTAAAATGATTACTCAGCGCGTTTTTCTAGGGTTTTATTTTTCTATAAAAACCTTTTCTTCTCCATTTCTTGAAGCTTCTTGCGTTTTTAGTTTTCAGAAACCTTTTCTTCACTTAGCTTTCCCAGCATTATTCTACTCTCATTTCTCATTACTTTCTTTTATTTCATACTGCAATGGCTCCCAAAAAGGACGAAAATTCCTACCACAACATTAGGAAGATTTAGAGAATATTTAGGGAGACGTTGCCTCCACTTTGAAGAACTCATATTTGAGTGGCTTTGCTGAAAATTTGGAAGACCAAGAGAAGTTTGTGGTGCACTTCCCCAAATATTTTGATAGAATTTATGTTAGCCCTAGTGTCCCAGACATTATGGAGATGACTGGATAATGATCACATTATCTTTTTCTATCATCAAATAGAAGCGGGTCTTCGATTTCCTCCATCTGCTTTTTTAGTGGAATGCTTCAATTACTTATGTATCAACCCCATGATGCTCTCACCGAACTCTATTCAAGACCTGTACCAATTCGAAGTAGTTTGCAAAGCTTTAGGACTTTGCCCTACTGCGAGGATGTTTCAATGCTACTTTAAATTCATTTGCTCAAGCGACAGGCGGGTATGGTGCACCGGTTCAAAGCCTGGGCGAACCCTCTTTATCAACAAACTGAACAAAGTGAACAACTGGCACACCAAGTTCGCCACTGTGGTGGTTAAATAAAAGTACCGAGGTGGTGTAGGCTTTGGTTTTAAAGGAGCTCTCCAAGTTCCTGCAGTTTATGGCCTTCCGGACATCCCCATGAATCTGCTGCCCGAAGAAATCATTTCCATTGAGACCCTTATAAAATATAACTGCTCCTACGACATGGGGAAGCTTGACTTTGCTCATCAAATCAAAGATGCCCGAGGTAAGACTATGCGTCTTGTCATTATGGAAATTAGGGGTGAGTTTTCACATTTTTCTAACTTCTTCATCCTTTTCACAGGTGTGAACCCTCAAAATTGCACCCCCAGACGACTGATTATCAGTTACGAACTTGTAGAATCAAACCGGGCCCAAATTGGATTAGAAACGGGCTAAAATGGATCAAAACAGTGCGAAACCGGGTCAATCCGGGCGAAAAGCTGAACCAAGCCAGAGCTCGCCCTGGCAGCAAAATGTGCTGCATAGCACCCGGCACCTCGTGCATGCCGCCATCTCGGCAGCGTGCAACACGTGCCGCCGGCCTCCTCTGAGCCCTCCTACCTCTATAAATACAGCTCCGTTTCTTCTAGAAAGAGGATGAACCGAAAAATACCTATTTTATAACTAAAGCTCTATTGATTTTGAGACATAAAAATCACTTTTCTATATTAAAATCCATCACCTATCAAAATTATTTTAATTTAAAGTTGTTATTATTTGCAATTATTATGTCCCTGTTTTTGTTTAACTAACCTTTCTGTTTAAAGTCTAATTTTTGAATCCTGATCCAAGGTGGAGCTCAGATCCGTAGTTAAACTTGCACCATTCGTGAGAAAGCTAAGAAAAGCAAAGGTAAAATTCCTTCTGAAATTCTAAATTCAGAACTAGAATTCATCCTCCTACGCCTTTATTTAGGTCTAAAACTGAAAAGATCTAAAATTTATTAATTTAAAATCTGAATTAAATTAATAAACCAAATCAACCTCTTTTGTCAAAACTCTTCCTTCGCAAGAAGGGAGAACTGCGTGGAGTTTGATTCCCATTCAACGGGATACGCAGCCATGCTAACCTTTAAGGCATCAACTCCAAAATATTTTTAATAATATTTTCCCCTTTCTATTTTATCTTTCTTTTATTAATTGCTTTCATATTTTATTTGTCTTTCTTTTATTGCTATAAATGTTCTATATTTTTCTATTAAATTAGTTGGGGAATATGTGCTTTTTCTAGTACCCATAAGGGCTAGAGAAAAGATCATCTCTATCTTATTTGCTTTTGATTTAAGTAGGATTTATTTCTGTTTATTTCTCTATAACTATAATTCATATAATTTTTGAATCATTTATAACAATTTCATTCATCATTTGTATTCCTGTTCATGCATACACGAATATCACCTTCTTTTATATAAAAGTTATTTTGCACCTTAGCCAAACTAAAGAAAACAACTTTTTTAAACTGTTAATTACCAAAATCTGATCCCCAAGCCCTCTTTGGTCACTCGCAGACTAGTGCTTTTCCAATGGAATGAGTTAAATACATTGGAGTCAATTTAATTTAGGTTTTCCTTTAATTTTTTCAATTAAAACAAATAAAATTGAAGTGGCGACTCCCTTTACAAATGACAAATTGCAAAACACAATTTTTCGATCTCATAGCGAGTTCCAATCGTGGAGTTTCTCCTGAAGAGCATTTCGATTTCCTTAGCGGATCGGACTGGTGCTCGAGCGAAGCCTCACAGTTGGCGACTCCACTGGGGACAATTAAATCTTTTTCAAATAAAAGATAAAAGTGGATTACTTTTGGTAAAATATAAAGTTTTGGCTTTCGTTCAAAATAACTTTTTCATGCATCACTATATGTGGACTCCTCGTCCAAAATCCTAGTTTCTTAGGAAAACAATGGATAGTAAGTAGCATCGAGTGGGCAACCTTCCTTAGGTCTGCTTGCCGATAGTGAAATCATCCAGCCCACGATGTATCCTTTAATCCTTTTAAAGGTGTAACGAGTATGCACGTACTGCTGGACTCACGCGAGGCTTCTTGTCTCACATATGGTTATGTATATCGCATCTCTAGTGTGACGGGTATCCTATTTAAGCCACTCTTACCTTTTCATGTAATGAACCTAGAACCTAACCTTAGGTTGTATGTTCCATAAAGTAAAACCCTTACACATTTGCATCTTCATCATGCATCCATATTGTACAATATGCATTCATTTTAAATGGAGCCTTGAATCGAAAAAGGGTCAAACACTTTCACCTCGACCCAATCACCTTCGCCCCGCAAATCTTAAGCCCAATACATTTGGCATAACATGCAACCCTATGCCTAAAGCCTTGGCCTATTCTACCTAAGGAAATTCTTAAATCCCAATACATTTGGCACAACATGCAACCCTAAAGCCCAAAGCCTTGGCCCATCCTACCTAAGGAAATTCTCAAAGCCCAATACATTTGGCACAACATGCAATCCTAAACCCAAGACCTTAGCAAATCCCCAAAGCTAATACCTTTGGCCCACCATACTCAAAACCCAATACCTTTGGCCCATCATACTTAAAGACCAAAAATAGTTGGCCTACAACACCATAAGGGATCCTTTTACCACAGGGTCTGTATACTCTTACTCTCATCATTTTTCCATATCCTCACTCGCCACTCACTGGGTTTCTTTTGATTTTGCTTAAAGGTACTAATGGCTAACCCAATTGACATGGCTGCCTTGACCACACTCATGACCAGTCTCTTTAAGAAATAAGAGGAGAATTTTCAAGCAATTCTGAATGCTCAACAAGCCCAATTTGAGGAACAAAAACATTCAGTCATCGAAGAAGTGCGGGGCATAGTTAATCAAGCTAACCTCAACCCGACTAACCCAAACACAGCTTTGGACCAGATCACCCCAAATTTGAACATGGCTAATCCTAATCCAGTCCAAATCCCTATCTACATTACCTCTGTGCCAAGCACCTTCACCCACTCTAACCCTTCCTTTCCCTTGAATCCTTTTCAGGGTAGGGAAATGTCCTCTCATCTAGACACCAAGATGCTTATGGAGAAACTTGAAGCAATGGAGAAAGCCATCAAATCCTTAAAGCACAGTAATGACTTGATTGATGTGGACAACTTAGCCTTGTTCCCCGATGCTAAACTTCCACCTAAATTCCAAATGCCTAAGCTTGAGAAATTTGATGAAACTACTTGCCCTAAGACTCATTTGATGATATATGTGGGGGCAATGTAGTCTTGGGGACTTAACAATGATCCTTTTATACAACTGTTCCAACAATCATTAATCAGTGCTGCCATGAGATGGTTTCTTTCACTAGACAAGAGCTAGAAGAGGACATGAGATGATATCTGTCATACTTTTGTCAAGCAATATCATTACAACAGTGGAGTGGATGTTACTAGGCGTGATTTGGAAACCACCAAACAGCTTCCAAATGAGTCCTTCTCCATGTTCCTTACAAGGTGGAGGGCTAAAGCTGCTCAAATAGTAAACAGACCAACCAAACAACAACAGGTGGACATCCTTGTCAAGAACCTACTCCCAGCTTACCAAGCCCATATGCTAACCTAATACTTGCCTACCTTTAAAGCTTTAGTTGTAACTACTATAAAGATTGAAGATTGCATCCAAATAAAATCATTTCAAGATGAATTCTCCACCATTGTTCTGAATAGTGATGAAGAATCTGAACCCTATGACCTTTAAGGCTAAGACCGACATGCCACCTTCCCTTTCAAGCCAAATCCATCACTGTGATCCATGCATCTTCACCGAAGTGGAAAATAGACCCTATCTCACCTCACCTCACCTCAACCTAAGTAGTATGTTACGGACGAGTTCAAGCTCAACTGATCTGACTTGTCTGAGATTGAGTCCAAGTCCAAATCCAATTTCGAGTCTGAGTCCATGTTCAAAATCCAAGTTCAAGTCTGAGTCTATCATTTATGAGTCTGAGTCTTTATACTATATTCTCCTTTTGCAATAAAAAATAGTTGCTTCAAAAAAAAAAAAAAAAGGAAAAGAATAAAAAAAGAAAGAATAAAAATCAATGAATTTTGGCAAGCATTTGCATTTCACCATGAAATCCACCATGATTTAGAAAAAATCAAAACTTGAGATATTCTTGTGCTCGCATCAGAAGCCGCTTCACCAGCTCCCAACCAAAGGATAGTCAATAAAGAGCACCAAGTGGTGATCTTCTCAGTTGGAGCAGTCAAAGCTAAAGGCAATCTAATAAAGTTACTCATTGCACTTTTGGGAAATCAAACATAACACCTCAATAAGGGGCAATTTCAAAATGGACCTGATATCCCTACAAAGATTCTCTCTAGACTAAGAACTCAATGGAATGATCTAAACAAAGGTCAAAGCCCCAAGATGAAGGAAAGCAGTAGCCCAAATCGTGGTGGAATAATTTTTAAATGTCAAAATTCATTGATTAGCTTGCTAAAAATCCGAAAGGACGGCTTGGACAGAAATTAGAGCAAGCTCGTCAAGTTGAAAACCCGAAAGGACGGCTCGGGTAAAAGTTAGAGCTAAAAAGAGAAAGATAAAAAAAAAGTCATCCTAGTCAAATCATTATGTCCCTTACGTCATTATCCCACATTAAAGGCGTATCTTCCTAAGTCATCATCTTTCTGCTGATCCCTCATTAAGGGCATTGAAGGAATATTGGGCACAAATTAAGCGAAAACAACATGGTGGGTGAAATTTTAAACAATTTAAAATTTCACAACACCCATCTTTAGGTCCAATAAACTTTCAAGCAATCATTTTTAATTAATGTGTAAAACACATATGTAAGAAAAGAAAGAACAAGTGGTAATCATATTACCTCTTGAAGCCAAGTACTTTGAATCTTTACTTTTCTTTGAGCTCCCCAAGTGTGAAGCCTCTAGAATTTCCACACCAAGCTTTATCTTCAAGCTACCTTTGGTTTCTTTGGTTGTTCTTGATTTCCTCTCTTTGGTTGTCCAAATGAAATCAAGACCTTTCTTTAGAAAACCTTTGGTGTTTGGTTTTCTTTTAATTGCTATGGATTAATCAACTCTTTTCAAGAAGCTTTTGTTCTTTCACAAAGAACAAAGGATAAGAAATGAAGAACAAGAAAAATGAAGAACGCTTCTTCTTTTCTTTTCTTTTTAATTCTTTTTCCTTTTTGGCTATCACTTGAAGAAGATGATGAATAGGTTAACTATCTCAAAACAATCATCATTTTCCTTTTATAGCTATCCAACAATTGTTAGCCATAAAGAAGACAAATTGAAATTGAGTTGCTTTATTTGACTTTAAAGAAAATATGAAAATGTCTATTTTACCCTTTAGGTTTAATGAATATTTTAATTGAGCCTTGATGTGGAATTTATCATTTTGAGCATAGTAGAAAATCTCTAACCCCTAAAATTATCTTATAGGCTTTAGGGTTATGGATTTTCTCTAACCCCTAAAACTCATCAAATGGGCTTTATGGTCATTTCAAGATTTATAACCCCTAAACCCAATACATAGCCTTTAGTGTTATTGATTTTCTCCAACCATTAAACTCATCATATGAGCCTTAGTGTTGTTGAAAATCTCTAACCCCTAAATCTATTATATGGGCTTTAGTGTTAGTTAAACCTTTTAACCCCTAAATAAGCTATCTCCATATCACATATGGGCTTTAGCTATTTAGTGTTATTACTTAAGCTCAAAATTAATTCCATTCATTTATTAATCCATAGCCTTAATCAATTTAATCCATCT